>CAJUYI010001076.1:0-13879 GCA_910591695.1 Galerucella pusilla | reverse complement strand
AAATTTGCGGGTTATACATATTTTGCTGAGAAAAATCCAAAAAAAGATTTTTTTTCGCCACTTGAGCCATAACTTTTGGGCTAGTTATTTTATACAAACCACAGTTTAAATGAATTGCACTGTACGGAAAAGTGATCAACAACATGTTTTCTCGCTAATTATAACAACATTTCAGTTAGTTTCTTCATAATATTGTTTAAATTACCACTTTTATAAGTATATATTTGACAGGCTACAAATTTGTATGAAAACAATTAAATCAAATGACAAATGACATAGAAGCTCTAGCGTGATGTGTGACATGGTTGCCAGCTGTAAACGATTACTTGAGAATCATGATATTTTTAAAATATTAATTATTGCATTCGAATTTCATCTTAGAAAGTATTGGATGAGAGGGATGAATGCGTTGTAATGCACATCAATCTATTCAAGAGGAGGAAAAAAAATATAATAAGTAATTGGATTCACCCTTCCCCTTCTAGGATAACTTAATGTGTATTACAAATAATTGGAGGCATTTGCCTTCCCCTCAAGATATTCAAGAAGGGAATATAATAATTGGATTCACCCTTCCCCTTCTTGAATAACTTAATGTGGATTACAAAGTATTGGATATTCCAGAAGGGGAAGGGAATATAATAATTGGATTCACCCTTCCCCTTCTAGAATAATTAAGTTATTCTAGAAGGGGAAGGGTGAATTCAATTATTATATTCCCTTCCCCTTCTGGAATAACTTGATGTGGATTACAAAGTATTGGATATTTTTTGAGGGGAAGGCTGAATATAAGGATATCATCATAATACATAAAATGTGTTTATAATTTCATTTATGTTCTTGGGTTTGTCTTGAATGAATCTTACTAAAAATATAGTCTGATACAATATTTAATTTCGTATCTTAATAGTCATGTAGCATGATTGTCGAGTAGTCGATTACAGCTGGCAACCACGCTACAAAGTATTGTATGTTTTGTAGGTTGCATATCTGTGTATGCGATTATTATTAAAATTATTTATATCCAAACTGGTTGCCTGTCAAATATATATTTATGAAAGTGGTAATTTAAACAATATTATGAAGAATCTAACTGGATTTTTTTCATAGATAGCGAGAACACATGTTGTTGATCACTTTCATGTACAGAGCAATATACATTTAAACTGTTTTTTGTATGAAATATCATGCCAAAAAGTAATGGCTCAAGTGGCGAAAAAAAATCTTTTTTTGGATTTTTCTTTGTAACTTGTGTATAACCCGCAAATTTTTCGACGGATTATTCTCAAAATAGGTGAGTACTATCGATTTTTCGCAAAATCAGTCAAAAATTCGTGTTTCCCTATAGTTCAACGGACCCGCTGGGAAGTTCAAAGCTGTATGAAAGAATAACTACTTTTGACACTTTTCATTCAAAACATGTTTTTTATAAAGATAGAGCTTACCGGGTACACTTCACATTACAGTCTTTCACAAAATATATTCTCGACATTGTCCCTTAAAATAAAAGTCCCACTATGAACAATAAAAACCAACCACGAATACCCAACACACACTCAAATAAGCAAAATAAAAACCTAAACTGGACAAACTCACGATCCACGCCGTAAGACTTTGGTCTGCAGTTGTCACCATAGATAAGTGATAAGTTGTCAGGCAGTTGTCAGTTTGTCAGGTTAGGATGTCAGCGCTGATATATGCGGGAAAATCTGCTTCAACCACTAAGTCGTTTTCTTGTCCAAATATACCCCATTTGACGTTTAAACTCCTCCATTTAAAATTTGCCCCTGAAACGATTGATAGTAATTGTAAAGGTCTTGCTCTTGAATTGTTTTCAATAATTTTACTTTGACAATTTATAAACTAATAACTGAAACAAATGTTCCCAGTAAAAGTGTCTTTTGAGGGTGCTACCTTGAAATTTCAGTTGAATATTCATAGATTTGTGGTATTTATAATAAATCCCTATCATCCCCAAGAAAAACGTCTACTTCCAAAAAATCCATTTTTTAGACGCACCGAGTTATTTTTAGACGGTAGTTACCTACATCAGTTTTGTGTGTTTTTCAGGATAGAATTCATACTACTGTGGTTTATATACGATTTAAGCCTCCAAAATCGGTGGCTTAGTTTAACAGTGGCTTAAAAGAGTATAACCGTGGCTTAAATTGCGATGCGATGCAAGCCAAAATTCAAAATTAACTAATAGTTAAATTTCAAACTACTGTTATAATGACGGTGCAAGTGGTCATGAGGGAAATATTACAAATTGAGACTTTCCTCAAAAACTGAGTACAATGAACGGGACACAATAGATCTTTTCGGTGTCGGTGAATAAATTAGGATTGTCTTTGGATGAATATTATAATCTCCCATACCTATGCAGTGTCGTAGTGTGCAGTTTCACGAACAAAATTACAATCAGTCCTACCAAAAACATGGAAATATTCGCAATTATGTTTTTCAACTCTGGAATTCGCCTCGGATATATAACGCAGATTTTTTCCTTTATTCATTTTTCACTGTTCCACTAATCCTAGCAGCATTTTTATGAAACACCCTGTATAGAAACTTCCAAATCACTACTTTTTTGATATTGTAACTGCTGACATTTTTTGTATAGTTTAATTTTTCCATATTTTAAGTAGTATGTCAAAATGATTTTCTAAATTCAATCCTGATGCCGGCTCTGGTGTTCTTGTTACAAACATCAAATAACCTTTTATTGGTGGTTGCCTTATTCATTATTTTTATGGCCCGAAATGCCGCTAAAGTTTCCTTCCTTCCTTTAAAATAATAAAATGTGTACCTGTACCCACGTACGTTGTTTAATATGTTTATTTGTTGATTTGCTGGAAAAAAGTACTGATTTTACAAAGAATAAATACAAAATCCTGGATAAATACCGAACGCAGTATTATGTCAACATTTTTAACCCGTCAAATCGTTCGATAATGTCCCTAATATCTTGTTTAATTCTAAATAATTCACGATTTTTGGTCGAAAATGGTTGAATTATACGGATATATATAACGCTTCCACCAATTGAAATTTCATTTAAATTAACGCAATGATTTTACCGGAACTGGAAATTAAATTATGTAATTCGGGTTGAAATAATGGTGGTTCACCACATAACATTGAACAATGATTGTTTATTATCCGCCCCATGGACAAAAATTGCGTGAATTTTGTATTCCATGTTTGCTTCTATTTATATATTGATAAAAACAGTTTGAGACATGTTTAGGTGACAAAAATCGTTTTGAGTTTCAATTTACTTGAAGATTATCCTTGAATATAAAACAAACTATCTTAATTACTTCACACAAATAATTTCCCTGTCTAAACTAAGTGACAAAAGTGAAACTTTTGCTCTCAAAAATAGTTTTATCATTCAAAAAGGATAATGTCGATAATTTACTTCGTTTTTGAGACAGTAAGTTGCTGAAAAAACATGTTTGTTTTGAAAAATCGAAATTTCTTTTTTCAATTTTTATTAAGAGAGGTTATATCCGTGATTTTTGTTTCCATAATGTTGAATCAAGTATATCTAATAGATCTAGTTGGGTTTCATCTAGCTATATGATAATAAAAAAGGTGTTCACTGCTTAAATAAGGTTTAAGCGGCCTGACTATATTGAAATTTGTTATTCCGAATAGCTGAAGTGATGGAAACTGAGAAATATTATGAAGATTTTGGACAGTCGTATTTGTGTTATATACTGTTTAAGTGCAAAAAAGCAAACAAATGGTGTTTCAACTATGTTATAAATGCTTCTTATCAGTTTAATGAGAGCAATAACAAGACTTTTAATCCAATTAGTGATAAATTTTTAAAAACATTTCCCGTAAAGTTTAATTAAAATAGAAATAACCCTTTTGTTTATACTTCTAGATAATTAATATTAATAACGATCAATTTATTTCGGGATTTTACGTAAACATCTTACAAAGTTATCACCACACATCAGCTTTTGAAAATATAATAATTAATCAAAATTAAAATTAACAAACACACATTGATAATGTGTTATCGAATTAAATGTTTGTTGTTTCTCACCAGTTGGATTTGTGCCAATCAATTTATAATTAGATGGGGTAATTTTCTTATCGGTTATCGTTTGAATAGTACCGAAAAAAACACTTGTTTATCCCGTGAAGAAACATCATAACATCGGGTAATAAACTTTGATTGTTATAGTGCCAGTTGCTGTTCCAATGAATCTATAATTAATAGAAATAAAAAGAAAATAATTAGAAAGCGCTTTAGCGTTTCACATGATTAAAAGCCTGACGACCTTATTAGTGCCTAAAGACTTCGACAATTGCTGAACTAGCCAAACGTTATATCCATGCTCAATCCGTTAAGAGATGGGATGGAATCAAAGTATGTACTCTTGCCAGGATCACTCTGGCATCCAAGAAATATTTGGCGATGACCAGGAGAAATCTACGTTTAACAGTAGCATTTTTGACTAGCTACTGTTAACTAAGGAAACACCTCCATACTATGGGGCTAGTGGAAACACCTTTATGCAGGATGTGTAGACAAGAAGACAGGAAGATGAAACTGTCAGGCATGCGAGTGTCTGGAGTTATCGTCAATAGGAGAGTGTGTGTTCGGTATGTCTTGGCTTACACCTGCCGATATAAAGGAGATGTCTCCTAGTGACCTGTCCACCTTCCTGGGAAGGACAGGATGGACGATGATCCAGGAGGACAACTCCTCGGGAGGATGTACAATGGGTCACATGTGGCCTAAGTGCTGTGAGCCTACATTCACCCTTCCTACTCTACAGATACAGATACAGATACAGATACAGATAAGGTGAATTTTCGTAGATCCGTCATTCGAAAGTTTAGCGTTTGGTGGTTAAGACCAAAATTTACAAGGCGTAAAATATTCGTCCGAAAGTTTTAACTTACGTCTGTAATGGGAGAATGAGTGTCATTTTAAACACAGTAAATAAGTTTTAGATCAAAAATGCCTAACTTTTCATTTCAGATGAAGGTTTTCGTCAGCCTTTTCGTGGAATATATTAAGCAGTTGATTCAAATTAGTCCAATTCAAGCTAAAGTTCTCCTAAAAGCGTTTATTTTCAGTTGCGGCATTCTAACTAAAATCGTTAGATTTGTTTATGTTTATACCACTTTGTTACGTGGGTCATAAAGCACCACTTTTCAGAATTATTACCATAATTTTTGGTGTTAAGCATTAGATTTATGACGTTCAGAGGAACTTGAAATATTTTAAGGGTGACGGTTTTCGTAGGTTTTCTGTAAACTACACGACACTTTTGAATGAATGGATTAAAGGAGAACATTAATTTCTCTATGCTACAAAGACGGCGTTTTAATTAATTTTTTTTTCAATGTCGAACGTACACAGAAATATTTAGAAAATAAATCATTCAAAATATGAATTTATGAGCTTGAGCAATTATTCAACAAAATCTGATAAAGCAGAGGTAATCATAAATATGTAAATCATTAAAAATATACTATTAGATAAAATGACTGAAAAACAGTGGATATTCATAATTTTCGTGTTATTTTCTTATTCATTTATTTGGATTTTATTTGGCGACAATCATAATATATATGCACACCTATCATCAATTACTATCACTGTACATTACAACCAATTCAAAGCTGAAAACAATGTTGGTATAATGGTTAAATGGTATATTGGGGGTCATTTAGTGAAATAAATGATAAATTTTATTGTTGTGGCCTTTAAAAGGTGAAACATGTGGAGTTATATACTACACTAACGAATTAAAATTTATCAAACTGATCATTTATGTTTTTCACCTTGTCGACTACAAATGCTGTTGATTTATTATAATTGTTTGGTATTTTCATGATAAATATGTGAAGTAAGCTGCCATTACACTTCCCATATGTTTTTTGGTTGTTATTTTTTCAGTCTATTTCGAAAATGTTCTTATATATTCTCACAAAAAAGATTCAAAGCCGACATACGTTAAATTACCCAAAAAAGTATTAAAATGACAGTTCATACCAACTCAATCACAACGCACATAGCAAGGCGTTGGCGTTATTCCAGTTTGTCATATCCAAGGTCAGGGCAACAGTGCAATTGTAGCTTCACGCCAATCTCCTAGCCTGGGACATATACTACATCCCACACATCTATCACGCGCCAAAACAGCGCAATCAACGGAACGGTGCACCGAAAACCATCGATCTCTATACAAAAAGTGCACGGAAAAGCAACAGACAAACCAGTGAAAGGGATCTCCTGACTTCAAGGCGACACTACACAATACACAAAACGCATTCTTTAGTACACCTCATTTTTCAGTACACAACATACACTTTAGTTTCAGGGATAATGGATGCAGTTTTCTGTGGTCTTTCCCTCTTAATTTTTGCAATGATCAGGACCGCGATACATTGCGGAACTTAGCCAAATGGTTATCCTTGGGTGCACAGCCACATCTGTCCCTACTTGCCTTTTTATTCAATCAAACTCTGAAAAGGACTAAATTTCGTGAAACAGAGAGTTGAAATGTTTGCAATACTCAATAAAGGAAAATAAAATCTTCCTTGAACAAAAAAAAAATAGTTTGTTGATATTATTGTACTAGTACCTATAATAATATCACTTATTACTGCACTAATGGAATTAATAGGTTATTTCTACATTCTGTATCCGAAAGTAATATACATATTAATTATACGTTTGAAGAAAAATTGAATTACTACGCTTCTACAACTAGAACAATAGTGTTGGACACATTTAATTCACATTAATTACAGATTAATAAAAAAAATTTGTCTTGCAAAAAAAAATTAATGGATACAAGTTCAGTATGAATATTATTAATTGAACATGTGTATTTGAGCCTAGTGGTTTAAAATTACACAAGCTTAATTATGACATTAATATCGAACGAAGTATCATTATTAAATTATGATAATATTATATAATTATCTTAAACTATGTTTACTTATTTTCAGTTGAAAGACAAAGCTGTAGAACTTCTGGTACGTAAAAAATTTTATTATTTTTCTTAATTTCGTAGATAGAAACTATACAGTGAAATACATAGTTTTAGATATTATACCGTATTATCATCCATATTTTGTTCACGAATTTAATATAGGGTTTGGCAAAAGACAAACATTTTTATCTGTGGATTAATTATAACGGTTAGGCTCCCCGTGAAGAGTTTTTACGAAGATTAAAGTTGTTTAGAAAAAAAATCCCCATAGTCCATTTGAAAATAACCTAACCCTAATCATGCATCGAACTCAAAATTGTTCTGTCCGTTTTTCATCTGGTCGTCGCCACTGTAAATCTAATGTCATCTAACCTTAATTTTCATAAATAACAGTAGTCAAATTGTAAACATCACCTATGTTGATTGATGAAAACGCAAAATAAGAACTGGAGAAAGATCAGAATTGTTAAAACTTATTTCAATAGTGGTTGGTGGTTCATAATGTGTCTTCAGTTACCAAAGATAAAAGTTTTTGGCTAGACATATCATATTTTACCCCCAAATGAGGACAGTTCTCGATATTTTTCGAGTACAGTTGAAAAAAAGTCTTGATTCTGTTTCTTAACCTCACTCACCTAACATACTGTCAAATGAGCAACAAATAAAACACCATGAACGGAGAGTGTAGGCAAGACTTGATTGGCTGTTATTATTCTATAGTTTACGTTTTTGGTATTGGATTTAAGCTGGCGCCCTCTGCCTTGACCAGAAATTTGAATACATAGACTGATATATCTTTTTATATAGTCTCCATGATTCCCAGTTTGATAACTGCAGAAAACGGGAATTTTTCGTGAAAACGATAATCTTGATCAGTGGTTCGGAGGAGAAATTTTCTAAATAAATGAAAAAAACAGTTACGAACACAGGGATATCAGTAAGTTTAATTTATCTTTGTCCTTACTTTGCATGTTTCTTCCAATATTACATTGGAGCTCATAACATAAAAGGGTTTTGGCCCCCAAAAGGATGTTTCAGCCTCCTTCTTTGCTAGTTCATCTGCTATTTCATTTCCTTCTATTCCAGTATGTCCTGGAATCCACTAAATTTTTCTCGCCCAGTTCATTGAGTTTGCCTGGGCACTCCCACACCATGCTTTCAGGGTGTTTGGCTCCTGGCCCGAGCACTCTTATCCCAGCTCATTCTATTGATTCTGAGCTTGAAGTTACTCTGTGCAAGATAATGTTTACACTTTGAAGGTATCAGAAGCAATTGTTGAGAAATAATGACGTATTTACTTTGGGAAATCAAACCGATAATGAATCTACCTAACACAAGGAACATACAGAAGATATTGATAGGGAAGAATATGAAGAAGAAACCGAGATCAATCGTAATAATGTCATAATTTAACAAATTACACTCTCAATTGCTTTCTTATTTTGTGGGTTTGAGCCTAGCGATTTTCACATAGTTTTGTAAACTGGAAAATTTGAATTTGATTGTGAAAACTTGAAATTTCCTGCCATATTATGAATGTATTGTGTATGGTTTAACTATCAAGAAAAATCGTGGAGTTTGAGTAGGTAATTCCAGAAATACTACAACAATAATAATTCAAAGTAGCGGATGTCACACCAATTAATAAATGTCATCGAGTAGTTAATATTATCACATGTTTCTAGCCATTAAAAATGTACTAACGATCTTATTAAAGCCAGTCTCATTGCACTTATCGCGGCACATAAAAAATCTCTTGTGTCGCTTCTGACCTTAATGTCAAACGTAATCTCTATTTAACCATTGTTTTTCTATAATTTAATTTATTCCGAGCTTTGAGATGCTCCGAAAGACGTTTCTGATATCGGTTTCACATGTTTTGACACTAATTCGAACAAAGAGCTGACTCATTACGATCTTCTCGTAATTATGTTAAATTGCGTATAATTTTAGGTTATGTATGATGACTTTATGGAAGGTTTAATGGAAAAATTAGTTTCCATCCCATTTTTTGACTAATTTAAGTATATACAGTTCGCCAATGAAGTGATTATTTATTTAATTGAATTGATTTTCGTCATTTTTTTAACGATATTAATGATTCTTGTCGTATTTCATAAAAATTGTTGTTTTAACCAACATAGATTCTAGTTCCCAGATAAAACCCTTTACAGATGTCTGTTTTATGGTTAAATGGTAACCGATTTGATTACTTAGACAGTGGTTGTCGGTTCTAATCACAACCAAGGATCTACTTCCAAATTAAATCCACAAGATATCCAGTAGTTGATCATTCTACCAGTATTTCATGTCTAGAGAATTCCGATGCTATCAACGAAAGATATGTTATATAATAAAATGTATTTACTACCTTAATATATCAGTTCATTTATTAATTAAACTAGAAAAAAATGCCGGATATCAAAGGAACCATTAAAATTTTTATTTTCAACGTTTCGGAATTTTACCAACGAAATATGTTGTGTTAAGAAGAAAAAAAACGTTAATTGCTTGTTCGGATATCTTGAAGTGCCGTAATTTTGATACTATTCGATGGAATTTTGAACGTTGTGAGTTTTAATGAAAGAGAAAACATTATTTTTAAAATATACACAGGCGAGCGAAAAAATTGTGGTTACTTATGAAGATGTAAGCTTAGGAATTAATAAAATTGTATTAATGAGCGATTAATTTTTTATTTTCCAAACTTTTTTGGTGGCTCATTTGGAGGAAAGAAAAGATTTTTTACATTGCGATATTATCAAAATATTTATAATAATATAACTTTCAATTTTACCTATTTAATATAAATATATATATGTACTCAGATACAAGATAAAAGTATCTACCAGCTGTTTCATAATATCTATACAATTTCAAGGATTCTAAAAACATCCTATAGCAACAAATTGTTCAACCAAAAACCCCCCTCTTATATCTCTCTCGCTTGTCTCTGTGATCCATCTAATTTATTAATAAATTCATGCGAGGCATCGACCGAAAAAAAGATAAAAAATATATATATATAATGCTAATAAAATTAACAAGGTTCGTAACCTCACCTTTATCAAATTATTTCGGAGAACGTACGCTCTGCTCGCCGGACTATTCGGCCGGACAGTGGCGCCATCTGACCACGCCCCTTCTCACTCTCTCCACCCGTCCCACGATTAATCTTCTCTTTGTCTCTCTTCTTCCAATCTTAGTCCGAACGGAGATAATATCCACCTTATGATCATTAATACTGACGCAGGACAGTACTCGAAGAATAATATATTAATTTTGTGGGATTTTTACAGTGGTTCAATTTTGGTGGAGGATCTTACTGGAATTGGCGCCTACGCCAAAAACTAATAGCAAACATTTTCAGTCAATTAATCTTTCTACCATGTAATAGTGTCTCTTTTCTTGTTTTTCTACTTTCCGAACTCTTTTCACTGGCATTTTCTGTTTAATTCGCTGCAAATATCACCAAAAATCATGTCGCTGGTCAATAAAGTATACGTTTTTTGTTGTTGTAATGATTTGGCTTTGATGATTTTTAAAAAAGTAGTGCTAATGTAAAAAGCGACAAAGTTTGGCGTACATTTATGCCGCATACGTAACCTATGCTGCGCCCTCTACAATATACATAGAAATAGGCACAAAATTACGATTTCTCATACCCAGAAACCCCCACCGACAAATTTTTATGCATATACGTCAAATAGCGTTAAAATTATTGAAAAATATGGAAATTCGAATTTCATGTTAAACACCCTGTATCTCTCTCAATATCAACATTTTATTGGGACTAGTTGATTTAAATCGCAATATTTTAAAGTGAAGATTGTACTGTAGGTACTCCTACAATTACTTGAGGACCATTTTTATAATTAATGAATGTTTTTATAATGCAATTATGACTTGCAGGAGGTGAACTTGAGTGGATTTTCCACATTGAATATACTATTATAACATATTATAGATTTATTTATATACAGAGTGGCATGAAAAGGCGATTGACTTGTTGTTAAAAAGTTAAAAAAACTTCTTTGTACTGGAAATTTTAAGATATTAATCGAGCAAGTTGTGTTAATGTTTTCTAAATACATAAATATTTATAAAACTAAAGGCGCCAAGAATTACCATATATTAAATACCTTGTATTTTGCAAGCATGGTGTTGAAAATGTTAAGAACATGAACATATCCGTGAGAATTTTTGGACTAATTAGATTCAACACCGTAAACAGGATACAATTTTTTCAAAATAAATTTTATAATAAAATCAGATACACGCCTTCGATTTCCTTTTATCATATATGCAGAAAAAATATGAAATGCTCCAACCCACTTTCGAAAAAATATTCTTAAAAAACTTGTCAAAGATTCAACAATGGCTATTATTCGCATCGCGAACGCGAGCCAACCACGTTATACAATAAAAACGTTAAGAATGGAAGAGATGGCAGCTCAGTATACAAAAAACAAATTATAATTAAATCTCGCGACACAGGGTCTTGAGAATTTTGCAGGTTCAGACTCAGTTATCGAAACGGCACAAGAATAAGAATGACTTGGCACAAACCTAAGACTAAATTACTGTCATGAACAGAAAATATATTTTTCTAAATAACTTGCAAGGCTGAATACTATGAAAACTGTCATTATATCAGAAAATTATTACAAAAATTGCTCAAATACTTCAGTTCTTTTCATTTATAAAAACTCGAGCAGTGTTTCAAACAAACTGTAGGTACTGCAAGCGCCAGGTATAGACTAATCTAATATTGGATTACGAAGCCCTTTGCCCGTCAGTGTCGTACAAAAATTATTCAGACAATGCCAAATGTCAACAGAATTGGAAGACATCCGATGATACGCCTCTGTACAAAGCATTTATATGTCTTGCAAGAGCTGTAATGGGAGGTAACCTCGAAAATTATTATGTGCGCATGCGGGCGGGCTCGCCATTACGTTTGGCGCTTGCTATAGGTACATATCAATCCATGCTCAGTTTTTCAAATAATGTTAACAGATGATTGGTATTACAGCTCAACTCATCTAATATGTTCAAATTCAATCTGATATATGTTCAGAATGTCGTCCGACGTCTGTCTATATACCTAATTGTTTAAAGCCGTTGGTTTCGAAAAAGTTTAAAGTTAAAGAAGAAGCCTCACTGAATTTTTCGTGTGAAAAAATTGGAACATAATAGATTTCAAGTCACAAGTTATGTTTATTGTTATGAAAAACATAATTATGGTAGATCTCAAGGTTGAGAACTTCCCAAAGATTCTTTGAACGTCAAAATATGAACAACCAAACATGAATTCGGTATCTAAATTCGAATGACTACGCTTTTATAGTCGCCATTTGCGGTCCAAACCTCATTGGTAACAAACACTGAGATTGGAATGTAAGTTTTAATGTATACTCGTATTGTTAATTTTGGTTTCTATGCCTATATTTTTATCTATTCCGTTGAAATCAATTAAATAACCAGTAGGTACTTAGAGCTCTACGGTTGTATCAAAAACAGAAATTAATGATATATATAACACGTCATGACAACAACTAACTCCAACAAAAGTGACCATGTTTAGAAGTTATTGAAAATATTGTGGAAAATATCCACATCCATTGATCGAAATATAAAAAATCCCGCAACACGTCTAATTTAAATTATAAATTGACATTTTTCAACGTGAAATTGCGATCACTACCTTCCACTCCCTTTCAATGACAGGAACAACCATGGTACAACTTCCAATTTTTTAAATGGGAACTATATAGGCTTGCGATATATCGTTTGACAGGTCTCTACATCCTCTACTAAAAAATGTCATTGTAGTAAGATATAATTATGGAGGGTAGAGGTAAGGAGAACCGGTTTGATTGGGGGGGAGTTGAAAAAGTGTCCAGCTGTATACTGACAATAAAGCTTCAAGTATCTGCCAGAGTAGCGCTGGCGTACAAAAAAATCTAGTATGAACATAGCTATTGTAGACGGAGTGAAGTGTGCTGAGTTTAAATATTTAAAAATTTTCATGACTAGAGTAGTTAGTAAAATACCCGTATACAAAACTTCAACTATTTACCTTGTTTATTCCTCTTTCTTCTTCTAATCACTTTTGGCGCTTTCTTCAAAAAGTATCCTAAGATGCCGCAGCGCCACCCTTATTGGACGCGCTGTTACGGACACTTTTTCAAACACAGAGACGGTTCTCCTTACCTCTACCCTCCATAGATATAATGAAATAAAATCACGAAATTATACAATAAAAAAATAAGATTTGTTGCAAAAATTAATAAAATGTAAGACACTGAAAAGAACCATGAATGTCAATGAAGTAGATGTTTAAAATATTCACCGTAAGCGTTTCAGCAACATTTTAATCTTAAATAAAACTGAATTTTAACACTACTTGACATATCAGGCCCCATCCACATAATCACAGGCGTTATTTAAATCAAAAGGTTCAGTTTTCTTTTGTATAAAATGCTTTTCACATACTTATCCCCATGAAAAAAAATCCAATGATGTGAGATCAGGTGATCGGGCGGGCTACTCTATCTATCCTAGGTTCCCATCTAACGATTGGGAAATATTGAATCGAGATACTGCCAGACATTGCGTTGGTAATGTGGTGGTGCTTCATCCCGCTGGAACCATTTTCTAATGTTGTATTATTATAATGAAAATTATTGACGTTTATTCAATGTACATACACAGATTTTCAAAGTTTCTCGCTTATGCGAATGATAATAAAATGTTTATCTATAATTTATAATGAAAATAGGTTTTTCCCAATCTTCATACATTTTTCCCGTGGAAATCACATCAGATAAATGAAAATAGTAATTTCTAACTTATTTTAATCTATTTCTATAAATACTATCAGCCATATTCGCCAGTTTATC
>CAJUYI010001075.1:49953-70451 GCA_910591695.1 Galerucella pusilla | reverse complement strand
CTACTATTTAAGAATCAAATAAGCTTCTCGATTTCACCCTAAACGATTATAACACAATCAAATTTAAAGTTGAAATAATCTTTGTTGCATAATATAAGCAAACATGAAAAAATCATGACACAGTTGTCAGTTAGAATCTTTGGTTAGAATAACGGAACACCACTTTCTCGTATTTAACTGTATGTTCTATGGTTAACATCAACTTGATAGTGGCAGCTAGGTTAGCCGAAAGTTTGACTGCCAGCTAATGCAAACTGGCAGTTGATAAACACTTTTACCAACAGCTAAGATTTAGCCGAGGGCTACAATATTTAACCGAGCATTGATAAACCCGCCCTTAGCTGCTAACCTTTCTAACGTTGTCAATTTTATAAAACTATCTTTTAAATGATGTGTCACACTGAATACTCTTTCTATTTAAATTTCATTGGTAATAGTGACTTTCTAAACAGCTTTTTCAGTTTTTTAGCATTATATACACTTTTGTGAGATTTCCATACAATACGGGTTTTCGGCATGTCGTTTACTTTATTTGATACTTTGACATATAGCTAACCTTAAATTTGATAAATGAAACCATCGGGATCGTATTGAGCCAAAGTCGAAAAGGCTATGAAATTAATAATTACCAGCTTCTTTTTCTAAATGAAAATACCTGAGAACTTTCCAAATGCTGGTGTTTTTTCGAGTATCTAGGCATATTTTTGTATTATACAAATAAATATAACAAGTATATTAATATTCACTTTTCATAAATAATATTTGACCGTGAACAACAAAGTACACACCTGACAAAAACTGTCAGCGTGACAGTAGAAAAAGACGTAAGACACATTGCCGCTACGAAAGTAACGCCTTCATAGAGCTCCGGAAAGTCAAAAATTAGGGTTAACCTTTGTAGTACATTTAAACGGTTCATTATTGTGATATTTTGATTACGATTAATCACAGACCGGCCTTTTTTCCATTTCTTCCTACGTAATGTGTTAGAGGGAGATTAACAATCGATGACGCACACCAAGGGTATTATTTCAACCATACCAACAAACTGATATAAGATTTCTTTCTTCTGTCGCTTGGCTGTTTTTTTGTATAAAATTCCCTTTCCCATTTGTTGGTCGTTATTGATTTTATTCAAGAAATTGATATTTTCTTTTCAGCTTTTGGAAAATCGTTCGAAATACCAAGTATAGACCTATCTTTAAAATTGACCGACCCTCAGGATGTAATAATACCCAAAGACAAAAGCGCACTTTTGAAGTGTAGAGCAGAATCTCTAAAAGGCCCAATACAAGTAAGTAATATTGTTTTTCTAATAACAATAATTATATATTTGACAATTCCTTCTAAACATGGGTTTAATTATCTTCTGTATGTTCCTTGTGGTATATTATTCATTCTTTTTTTAATTTCTTGGGAAATTAAACCACAATATTTTTAAATTCTTTATTTCAACGTTTCGGTAGCGTTCCAGCTACCTTATACTAAGCTACCAAATGATCCTACCAAATCTATTGAAAACAAAATTTATAAAACACTTTTCAAATTCAAGAACGAATTTGCTAGTCGTGAAAGAACAATGTTAACACCTAAATACAGTAAGCCACCACATTTTTATGGTCTGCCAAAAATTCATAAACAAAACATACCATTGAGACCAATTTGTAGCACGATTAATTCCCCATGCAGTAAACTATCGAATCATATATTGAAAATTATTGAACCCCTCGCGGGACAGACAAATTCATACATCAGAAATAGCAATCATTTTATAGAAAAGCTATCAGATTTGAATTTCAACAAAAACCATTATTTGGTAAGTTTTGATGTAGTTAGTCTCTTCACGAATGTACCGGTACAAAAAACAATAGAACTTGTCCAATCAAAATTAGAAATTGATCAGACCCTTACAGAAAGAACCAAATTGAGCGTAACAGCAATAATAGAATTATTAAAATTATGTATAACAAAAACATATTTTCAATTCAATAATGATTTTTATGAACAGAATTTCGGTCTTGCCATGGGCTCTTGTCTCTCACCAATTTTGTCGAATATTTACATGGAACATTTTGAAGCCGAAATAGTAAATAATCAAAAATTAAAACCAATTGTCTGGTGGAGATATGTAGACGACATCTTATGGCCTCATGATTTAATATCTCTTAATGATTTTTTAAAAAATATAAATGAAGGAGAGGAATCTATAAAATTTGAAATTGAAATTGAAAATAACAATTTTTTGCCATTTTTAGATGTTCTTATTAATAAAACATCTACAGGGTATGAAACGAGTGTATACCGCAAACCAACACACACTAATAGATATTTGAATTTTGACTCTAATCATTCTATAAGCGTTAAAAAATGGATAGTTAAATCTTTATACGATAGGCCAGAATCATTTGTTCTAGTGATGATCAATTTACAAAGGAGAAAACTTTTTTAAAAGATGTTTTAAATAACAATAATTACCCTGCAAAATTTGTAAATAAGGAGATTAAGCATATAGAGAGGGGCTCATTGTTAATACCCCATAACAATAATATTAATAATTCAGCTAACATAATTTTTAGGAACTTAACAATACTGTATGTTAAGGGTTTGTCAGAAAGAATTAAAAAAATTGGTAACCAATTCAATATTAGAACTAGTTTTAAATCGAATAATACATTGAGATCAATACTAACAAAAACGAAACCAAAGAATGAAGAACAATCTTCAAAAAACTGCATATATCAAATATCATGTGAATGCGACAAATTTTATTTAGGTGAAACATCTAGACCATTGAAAGTACGAATAAACGAACACAAAAAATATATCAAAGATAGGGAATTCTTTAAGTCAGCTATTTGCAAACATGCTTGGGAAGAGGGTCATCAAATTCAATGGGATTCATCAAAAATAATATTAAAATAACCCAATAATAAAAGACGGAAAATCAAAGAAAGTGCTTTAATACAACTAAATGCAGATAAATGTGTAGCTAGTATATCAGCCGATTGTAGTCAAATTTGGTTACCAATGTTAGAAAGAGAAATTTCCAATAATCAATTACCTGCGTTATCAGGATAGCATCATAAGTTTTTGTCCAGGTTTTCTTATGATTTATAATTTGAATAGTTGTTAATCGATACACATTTCAATACACAAAATCACAAAACTGAGTATACATATTTCAAAAAACTTAAATATTCATACACAAAAAAACTATTAAGAAACGCGTTTTATTAACAACATTTCCAATATAAGCGAAAGAAACGCGCTATCCCAATAAAAACCGTTCCTGGAACGTGCACTTCACTGGATTTCCATTTCTAGTAGACTATCATATCGTTGGAATGTCATAAAATGAAATATTTCATTTCACATTTTGCCACAGATATGATCTACTATGAATGGACCTTAATAAAAATTTGATAACAAAATTTTGCAGTCTTAAACTTCAAAATAATTTTTGATTGTCTAGTTGTCAAATTTTTTTCTGTTGTGTCAGTTAGGGATAAAAAGATTAATTTCTACTTATTTTTTCTTGACAACGGTAGCTGGAACGCTACCGAAACGTTGAAATAAAGAATTTAAAAATATTGTGGTTTAATTTCCCAAGAAATTAAAAAAAGAATGGGTTTAATTAGTCTCTTCACCATACGTACGAACAGACTATAATTTATTGTAATTTAACTATTATTTTATTTTTTTCAGTATACTTGGTTTTATTTTGGGCAAAGAATTCTGAATAATGATTCCAGTCGCATTACCCGCGACAATGGAGACTTGTATATACCGAAAGTTAGTTTGGGAAAATCTGTGGACGTCGAATATGTGGGAGATTATCGATGTTTGGTCAGAAATAGGGCAGGAGCTCTTCTATCAAATGTGGCCAAGTTGAAAATAGCCTGTTAGTATCTTAATAATTACAAATTGTTTTTTCAACTCAAAAGTTTCAATTTATTTCTATTTTTAGCACTAAAGGAGTTTTCGTTAAATCCAGTCAACTCCACAGTTCACCTCTCCCAACCCGTAATACTCCGATGTGGTATCCACTCAACTCCTTCCGTTGATATTCAATGGGAGTTTAATAATAATCTCATTCTACCTCACCAAAAAAGGTTAGTACGTTATTTTATTCCTATATTAACTTCTTGTATCTTATAACTTCCACAACGCCCTGTATATTTATGCATAAATAGATCTTCGACTGTCTTTAAGGAGAGTCTAATAATTGAATTAATAACCACCCTGTATGTTCTTTAAATTATTGTAAAAAAAATATAACTTGATGAAATTAGTAAAGTTTTAAGCTGAAGTATTTTTGAGCTACGTTTTCCGAATTCTATACTTTCAAAGAAACTTTTTACGTGTGCAGGTGAAGGTAAATTAAAGTTGTGATAAATGTTTTTCTAAAAGATCAAAATATTATTTAAAAAAAAACCGAGGTAAATTTAATATAACATACATTAAGTTGAATGAGTTTATTAATTCGATATCACATTTATGGAAACAATTTGAAAATAAAAAAAAATATTTAAAAGTTACATACGTTTTAAATTTAAAGAGAATTTAGTACCACCCCCTCCCAAAAAAAAACAGTTTTCTATAAGGTTCCTTAGTTTTCTATACGCCTTTTTAGTTTTCTATACACTTTTTTGTGTTTCTATACAGTTTTTTAGTTTTCTATACAGTTTTTTTTGTGTTACTACTACTAAATGTGCAGGCGAGCCTTGACCTAGACAAACTCAAGCCAAGGCTCCGACACTTAGGCCACTGGTGGGCCCATTGTGCTATTCCAACTACCTAGACATCCATGAAGCCGAGCCCTTCAATAAAGGCCACAACCTTTTTCAGTGGATGCCTGCTTGTGTCTCCAGGGGTCATAACAGGGACTCCGAAGATTCGCCTGCGTAGTACAGCCCAGTTTGGACACTCTAAGAGAACATGGACTGACGTTTCGTCAGTCATGCCGCAACCCCTACATAGGGAACTTTCCTCTACTCCTAGGTCGTCGAGTTGCTTCCTCACACAGCAGTGCCATGTTAGGAGCCCTGCTATCTTCCTCAACCTACTCCTTGGTAGTTCAATAGCTGCCGTAGCGTGTCCATCAGTCCATCCCTTCAGTAGAAGTTTGGATTGTCTAGGACCCTGCAGAGCACTCCAATGAGCGAGGTGCTGGTTCCTCAGCCACTTCCTCGTCTCCTTGCGTATTGTTTGTTTTGTTAGGCCCAGGGTCGGGCCCGGGCCGCAGAAAGGAACTGCCGCCCCTTCCGCAGCCAGTGCACCCTCCATTTCGTTGCCTTCAAAACCAGAGATGGCCGGAATCCATTCTAGCCGCACTGCGTTGCGATTTGCAAGATCAGTAAGTCGTTCTCGACATTTGTCAGCAAGCCCTGAGTTGATGGTATATCTACTCATGGCTTTAATTGCTGCCTGACTGTCGGTGTATATGGTTATGCGTCAATCCACATAACTGTCTAGGTTTATCTGGACACAATCCAAGATAGCGTATATCTCGGCCTGATATGCATCACCCAATGGTACGCTGATTTGTGTTCTTGGGTTCCTAGAGTAAATTCCCCTGTATGTATGTATGTGTGTGTTTTGGGATGACATTCACTAAGACCTAAAAGATCTATTGTGCCCCCTTACTTCTACTCAGTTTCTGAGGAGAGTCTCGGAAACTAGTAGTTCCTTTAGTCCTATTTCCCGGAAGAATTTTAGGATGTCTGCAGGCTTCAACTTAGGCAAATGTTCCTCTTCTATCCAGTAATCTCCTAGGTGCTGTGCTCTAGGATTCTGAAGTGCTGTGCAGTTGGAAAGTATGTGGATGGAGGTTTATTCTTCCATTCCACAAAATCTGCGTTCTTCTTCCTCCACTATTTTGAGCATTTTCAGGTGCCCATTCAGGCGACAATGTCCCGTTAAGATCCCTGTTAAAACTCTTAGCGCAATTTTACTCAGACTTATGCATTCTTTTGATCTCAACAGGTTGTAGTCACCCAGAAGAGTCTTTGATTGTATAAGCTCTACTAGATCTTTCCAATGGTCAGATCTTCTCTTTTTCTCGGCTTTACTTATTTCTTCCAATATCACATTGGGGCTGATTCCGCAAAAGGGTTCAGGCCCCCAGAAAGGTATTTCAGTCCCCCTCTTTGCTAGTTCATCTGCTATTTCATTTCCTTCTATTCCAGTGTGTCCTGGAATCCATAGTAATGTGACCCCTGCTCTATCACCAGAGCATGAGCCATCTGTGTTTCTATACAGTCTTTTAGTTTTCTATACACTTTTTTGTGTTTCTATACACTTTCTTAGTTTTCTATAAATTTTTTTGTGTTTCTATACACTTTTTTGTGTTTCTATACACTCTTAGTTTTCTATAAATTTTTGTGTGTTTCTATACACTTTTTTAGTTTTCTATACAGTTTTTTAGCATTCTATCTAAAAAAATTTTAAACTGTCTATACACATAATGAGTTAATTAATTCGATATCACATTAATATTATATTTTATATATTATTACAAACTCTCTGGATACTTTAATGTAATGCAATGCCATCGAGATAACAATTTTTACAAGGCTCAAGTACACCAATTCTTTTAAACCTTCTAACTTATTGAAAACCTCTCGTATAAAAGCATACATAACTAAAACTAATATTAAAAATGATCATCCCGTAATACCCACTTTCTATTTTATCAACAATTATTATATCTTGCAACAAAATCTAATGAAAGTTAACCTAAACTGCTTGTACTAATAATTATTTCTTTTCAGCTATGTTCCTTTACCCAATGGGGTCTTGTTGATAAAAAAATCTCAAAGCTCTCATACTGGAGCTTATAGGTATGTTGATAAATATTGACAATATTTCTCATTTTAATTCTTTATTTAACTTCAGATGTAAAGCAACAAATGATAAACTTAATAAAACTGAATATAGTGAAGTAGCTTATTTGACAGTGTTGCCGGAATTAACCGAGTCAACCGTACCTTCGTTTCTACCTCTCGATATTTCACCGAACGTTTCAGTTTTAATTGGTGAGAAACTCACTCTATATTGTCCTGTGATTGGATGGCCTATACCTGCAGTACAATGGCTATTTAGTAAGTATCAAAAATAAAAACTGTTGGTAGTAAGTTTGGTGATCTAGGAGACCACTCACAGTTTATTCTCCTCCGAACCATTTAGAATCGTTTTTAATTTTTTTCTAGATGACGTAGTGGTAGGTAATACATCCCTCTTGGACGTACCTAATGTACAAACAAGCAATGGAGGCAGCTACACTTGTAGGGCGTACAATAAGGTGGATAGTATTAGTCAAAGTTTTACCGTTTTAGTTAGACAGGCGCCTAGCTTTATTGTTACACCAGTTTCGAAATTATACCCAGCCGCTATAACGGCGAGGCTAGAGTGTCGCGCTACTGGGATACCTGAGCCTACTATAAAGTGGCTGAAAGATGGGCAGATCCTCAAATTTGATTCCAGAGTCAGGAGACAACCCAAAGGGATTATTTTTAGCCATACGTTCACTAACGACTCGGGTAAGTGAAAAGTTCAATAAGATTTTTGTGTGAAAAACGTTGAGGTGAAGAAAAATCGTTATCGTCGCGCTTTTATGCAACAAAAGTTGCAGTTATGCAACACAATTAACGATGAAGCTTATATGGTGTTGCATATATTTCCTAAAATGTTCATCTACCATGGACGTGAGATGAAATTTTTTTAAGGGAATCATTGATTTGTAAAAATTCCCATTTACCTTCCTTGGGAGTACGATAAAAAATTTAAAGGGGGTTAATCTTTTTGTGAAAAATTCACTTCACCAAGGGAGTACTATATAGTTTTTAAAAGGAACACGTGTATTAATTTGCTAAAATTTCTATCTAGAATACCATGGACGTGAGATGAAATTTGTAAAAGGGAATCAATGATTTCTGAAAATTCCCATTTACCTTGGGAGTACGATTAAAAATTTGAAGGGGGCTAATTTTTTTGTGAAAAATTTCCTCCCATCATAGGCGTATGATAAAATTTTTGAAAAGGATTAATTTTTTTGTGAAAATTTTTATTCACCTTGGTAGTACGCTAAAAGTTTTTAAAGGGGTGAGTTTTTTTGTGAAAAATTCAATTCACCATGGGAGCACCATACAGTTTTTGAATGGGAGACGTTTATTTGCAAGAATTTCTATCTACCATGGACTTTGGATGAAATTTGTAAAAGGGAATCAATGATTTGTAAAAATTCCCATTTACCTTGGTAGTACGATAAAAAATTTGAAGGGGGTATGATAAAATTTTTGAAAAGGGTACATTTTTTTGTAAACATTTTTATTTACCTTGGGAGTACGCTAAAAAATTTGAAGGAGGTTAGTTTTTTTGTTAAAAATTCAATTCACCATGGGAGCACCATACAGTTTTTAAAAGGGAAACGTTCATTTGCAAAAATTTCTATCTACCATGGACGTGAGACGAAATTTGTAAAGGGAATCATTGATTTGTTAAAATTCCCATTTACCTTGGGAGTACGATAAAAAATTTGAAAAGGGTACATTTTTGTGTGAAAATTCCACACTTGTGATTTTTTACCAATCAGAATGTATTTCTGACAGATCACCATAGCAACATATGAATTTTATCGGTAATTTTTTCCTGTGGGCACCCAACAGCGAATTATACTGGAAATTTTTTTGACGTTTTTAATGACAGAATATTTTTTTGACAATCTAATTTTTATTTGTTTACATAATAATTTTGATTAATTTCAACAAAAAGCTTAATTGTTTTCTAAATTCATGGACCATTATGATTGATGTTTATATTAAAAACGCAATTATTGTATACTATGGCATGTTGATTCGAAGTTGCTTGCTCTTGATTTAGAGATTCTTGGACTGTCTTTGCAGAAGTTGAAGCAGACCTTATTGCGTCAATTATATCCTGATGATGGCCCGAGTCAATTTGCAGATATGGTTTTATGGAGTGACTGCTACCATGCCCTGTTATTTTAATTAATTGCTGTTCTCCAATTCCCGTTTTGGCTAGATTTGAAACAGCAGTGGCCCTCGCAGAATGATTTGTTATCTTGATCTTGTTGACATCGATTCCAATCACTGATGCCGCCGATTTGAACCAGGAAGATATTGTATATTGTCCAACCGGGCTGTTCTTGTACCAACCTTTGGAATTGGGGTGGTGCCAGTTTGGATTTGGAGTTAAAAATAAACGAATCGTTTTGATGAGTTGGTTTTTTGAACAGTCTTACTGGGCATAATTCTTCATTGACTGTATTCGGTACAAGCCACTTACTGTCGGCCATTCTTTTTGAACCGCCTTGAGTGGTCTTGGAGAAAACCGGGTTATACTCAATGCGTCCTGTTGGTTTCCCTTGATTGTCAATTTCCTCCACAAAATATTCTATTGTTGCTGCCGCTACTTCAATTCCTCTCCAGTCCAATTCATGAGCAGCAATGTGAAAGAACTTTCTTTGCAATCCTTCCGGAGTGTTTTCGTCCCAAAGCTCAATAATCTTTATCAATTCGCCTGCTGATAGTGCGGATGAACTTGGCTTTCTCTTGGTTTGATCTATTTGTAGCTTCCGACGCTTAGCATTTTTTGCAGCTCTTGCGTTGACAAATTCTATGTCAGAGAATGGATTAAATTTGCGATTATACCTGTAGAATTCCATAGAAATTTGATAACACTCTCCTTATAGTCTTCGAGGTTCTTTTTTTGCATGTTGAAGGCATAGTCTTCAAGAATGAGCTCCAGTTCTTCCACAGGTATATCCGCTTTGTCGAAATCATACGCTTTTTCTGTGCAAAAGTTTATAAACTGCTTCCATACACTTGCCTTCGATTTCCTAGTATTCGCTGGTGTCAACTGCTTAATATTCTGGCGAATATTTTTTTTACTTTCTTGAACGAAGCGAGACATTTTTCTACGTCGTGCTGTTTTGACAAATTTTTGTCAGAAATAATTTCTAGTTTAGAGTTTCACTGAGTTACCATGGTAACTGAATAATCAAGTTGACAAAACCTGTTTTGTAAGAACTTGATAAAGAGGAAAATTGATGTTGGAAACACATTTGGTGTGGAATTTTCTTACCGAATACCCCACGAGGTCAAATTAAATCCGGAAATAATTTGACCTCTAGTGGTATTACTAGTGAAAATTTTTATTCACCTTGGGAGTACGCTAAAAATTTTTAAAGGGGTGAGTTTTTTTGTGAAAAATTCAATTCACCATGGGAGCACCATACAGTTTTTAAAAGGGAAACGTTCATTAGCAAAAATTTCTATCTACCATGGACGTAAGATGAAATTTGTAAAAGGGAATCATTGATTTGTAAAAATTCCCATTTATCTTGGGAGTACAATAAAAATTTTTTACGGGGGTTAATTTATATTTGGACAAATTTCCTCCCATCATTGGCGTATGATAAAATTTTGGAAAAGGGTACATTTTTTTGTGAAAATTTTTATTTATCATGGAAGTGCGATAAAATTAATAGAAGGGATCAATTTATTTGGAGAAATTCCTCCCATCACGGGCGTACGATAAAATTTTCAAAAAGGATTTGTTTGTAAAATTTATATTTCATAAACGTACCACAAAATTTTTCAAAGCGGGTCAATGTATTTGATAAAATTTCCATTTGATATGGAAGTAAGAAAGAAATTTGGGGGCATCTTTTAGGTCTCAGTGAATGTCACCCCAAAACACACACATACATACAAGAAAGAAATTTTGAAAGAAGTTCATTTATTTTTGATTTCAATTCTGCCTAGTTAACTTTTTTTATGTTTATGTAACTTTTCAGGAATGTATCAATGTGTGGCAACGAATTCCATCGGAAAAGTTTGGACGGCCGTACAAATCGATATTATAAACGTTTCTCAAACGCCGAGCCCTCCTCAGAAACTAAAATGTCGGCCGTACAACTCATCGTCGATTTGTTTAAGCTGGAAATCTCCTCCTAATGTTAGCGTAACTGGTTACAGCGTTCATTCTTTCTATTACGGTAAGATAATTTTTTTAAAGCAGTTCCGTATTTTTTAATTTCGATTTTTTAGATAACGGAGTGGAATTTGTCGGACCAGAATACGCTAGAAATGTAACTTCAATCGATGCCGATGGTCTAAAAAGCGACACTGAATACACTTTTTACGTTAGATTGTATTCGACGGGCGCGAGTGACCCATCAGAAAAAGTTACCTGCAAAAGTGGTAAGTTAAGGATCAAAATCGTTCATTTTTGTCTAACTATTATTAATCCTCATCGTTTTAAATATGTTAGAAGCTTTATGCATTACATGCACATTATTTTACTCTTTTATCTTTTACACCACATAATTTTGGAACATTTTGAAGCCAAAATAGTGAATAATCAAGAATTAAAACCAATTGTCTGGTGGAGATATGTAGACGACATTTTTGCAATATGGCCTTACGACATAGTATCTCTGAATGATTTTTTAATAAATATAAATGAAGGAGAAAAATCTATAAAATTTGAAATTGAAATTGAAAATAACAATTTTTACCTACGACCCCCCCCCTGTAATCAGTCAATAACACACAGTCGGTATCAATGTGATGACGTCTATTACGCACTGTAAAAAAAACGCACAGCTGTAAAGTAAATCGCACGGCTTCCCTAGCAACATCTTAGCAACTGTCAATAGACGTCTCCATTTTATTAAAAATTTACTATTTGAAAACATTCGATATGGCCACGTTTAACTATGAAAAGCCCAAAGGGCTATTTATATGTATTGATTATAATTGAAAAATGGACTTTCGATTATCAACAATATATTAATAATGATTAAACGTTAGTTCTTTAATGTGCTTCTTTCATTGGTAATAGAGTAATAGAGATGGAGTTTACCAAGCACCTCTAATTATGTAACTGTTAATTCTTATGCTTCTTATAAAAAATACAAGTACAAGTAGGTCGTAGGTAAAGTATAGTACGTAACTCGTGTTGTAAAGCATTTTACGCATTCACGAAATTACGCACTCGCCGCTACGCGGCATCGTGCGTAACTTTTCCATTCGTGCGTAAAATGCTCCTTACCACACACGTTACGTAATATACTATTTACCATTTTTGGATATTCTTATCAATAAAACACCTACAGGGTATGAAACAAGTGTTTATCGTAAGCCAACACACACTAATAGGTATTTGAATTTTGAATCAAATCATGCTATAAGCGTTAAAAAAGGAGTAGTAAAATCTTTATACGATAGGGCCAGAATCATTTGTTCTAATGATAATCATTTCACAAAGGAGAAAACTCTACTAAAAAATGTTTTAAATGCCAATAATTACCCGGCAGAATTTGTAAACAAAGAAATCAAGAATATAGAGAAAGGCTCATTGTTAATACCCCATAATAATAACAATAATATTAATAATTCAGCTAACATAATTTTTAAAAACTTGACAATACCGTATGTTAGGGGTTTGTCAGAAAGAATTAAGAAAATTGGTAATCAATTTAATATTCGAACCAGCTTTAAATCTAACAATACTTTGAGATCTATCTTAACAAAAACGAAACCAAAAAATGAAGAACAATCTTCAAAAAATTGCATATATCAGATATCTTGTGAATGCGACAAATTCTATTTAGGTGAAACATCTAGACCAGAGGCTCTCAAACTTTTTTGTGTTGGAGACCCCTTGCCGTGTTTTTCGGTATTTGGTAAACCCCCTACTTACCTGATATTGATTTTGAAATTTCTAACTTTAGTGACCTGTTCACCTTCTTGGGAAGGACAGGATGGACGATGACCTAGGAAGACAACTCCTCAGGAGGGTCACATGTTGGCTAAGTGCTGTTAGCCTACATTGACCCTCCCTACTCTACAGATACTGAAGTACTTTTATGAATAATGTATCTGTCTTTATATTATAATATAGTATAATGTATGTAAATAGGTACTATCAGTGTATGTTGACCCCCCATTTTCATTTCATGGACCCCCAATTTTTTTTTTCGTTAACGTAAACTCCTTGCAGGTTGTCATAGACCCCTGGGGGTCGATATAGACCACTTTGGGAATCACTGATCTAGACCATTGAAAGTCCGAATAAGTGAACATAAAAAATACATCAAAGATAGGGGGTTCTTTAAGTCAGGTATTTGTAAACATGCTTGGAAAGAGGGGCATAAAATTCAATGGGATTCGACAAAAATAATATTGAAAGAGCCCAATAATAAAAGACGAAAAATCAAAGAAAGTGCTTTAATACAACTAAATGCAGATAAATGTGTAGCTAGTATTTCAGCCGAATTTAGTCAAATTTGGTTACCAATGTTAGAAAGAGAAATTTCCAATAATCAATTACCTGCGTTATTAGGATAGCATCATAAGTTTTTATCCAGGTTTTCTTATGATTTATCATTGGAATAGTTGTTAATCGATACACACTTCAATACACAAAATCACCAAACTGGGTTATACATGTTTTGAAAACAAAAATGATCATACACAAAAAAGTAACAACAAACGCGTTTTTTAACATTTCCAAAATAAGCTAAAAAAAGCGCTATCCCAATAAAAACCGTCCCTGGAACGTGCACTTCACTGGATTCCATTTCTATTAGACTATCATATCGTTAGAATGTCATAAAATAAAATATTTTATTTCACATTTTCCAGAGGTGTGATCTACTATGAATGGATCTTAATAAAATTTTACAACAAAGTTTTGTAGTCTTAAACTTCAAAATATTATTAATTGTCTAGTTGTCATATTTTCTCGTTGTGTCAGGTGGGGACCAAAATTTTTTTTCATTACTAGTTAATCTTGACAACGGTAGCTGGAACGCTACCGAAACGTCGAAATAAAAAATAAAAAACATTATTGTGGTTTGATTCCCAAAAGAATAAGAGAAAAAAGAATAAGTAATGCCACAAGGAACTTACAGAAGACACAATTTAAATGATTTTTTTTTAACTTTTAGGTACTTTTGGTAACAGAAACTTAGAAATAGAAAACAAAGACAACACATCTGTGATTTTGAAATGGTCCGAACTGAGTACGGACATTTCTTGTACGGGTGAACGATTTTCTTACAAAGTTCATTGGAAAAACGACCTTTCCTGGTCCATTTTCAGCAATTCAACGAAAAAGAAATCGTATCTAGTCACAGGTAATCTAATAATTATCAACAATATCGATGAATCTACGGTAATTGTTTTTTTTTTCAGGGCTTACTGCTGGTGTAGAGTACAATTTCCGCGTCGCTTCAACCAATAAGGACGAAAGAGAACCGGTCAGTTGGACGCCTTACGTCATTCCAAATCCAACGAATAGTACAAACTTCAATGAAATAGAAACGAACGCGACCAGCGAAATCACCCCTCTACCACCGACGGAAATAAAGGCAATAGCTCAGTCGCCATTTTCCGTTAAACTCAGGTGGAATAAATTCGATAAAAGTACAAAATTTTTTACGATATGTTACGCAGCCGCCGCTAAAGAAAAAACCGAATGCGACGAGAAAAACCTAATGAAAAGTTTCTCCAATAAAATGCACGTGAAGAAACTAAAACCGAACACCAAATACGAGTTTAGGATACGAGCTCACAATTTAGACGGATCGCCGGGATTTTTTTCCGACCCCGTATTCGCCACAACCACTTCAGACGGTAAATAAACTCAATCACTTCAACAATAACTTTTTAATAAAAATATTTTCTTTGCAGTACCTCCACCCGTTACCGATTTAGAGTACAAAGTCTTAAACGACACCGCCATCTACCTTCAATGGCGGAAACCTAAAGAATCCTCTTCGAAAATTGACAAATACATCGTCACTTACACTCCCGACAACAATTGGCCCGTGGAAAAATGGATAAACCTAACTTTATCCACTAAAAACGAAGAAAATGTATCCATGATGCTGGGAAATTTAGACAGCGATACCCATTACACGGTTCTAGTGAGAGCGGTTTCCGATATCGGTGTCGGTAGACCTACAATAGCGCAAGACGTTACTACCAAACTGAAAATTACCCAAAGGGAAGTGTCTTCAACCGACGTTAAATATAAACAAAAAGTTGGTAAGTAAAAAGGTTCTAATCCGAGATAAAGGTACATAAATTACCCCATAGATGGCGCCACAAGTTCAGCTTAAGGTCAGAGTGACAGTTGAAAGGTTTAAGCATCACATACAGTCTTTGATAATCCGGATTCGGCGCAACGACCCTAAAGCGTTCTCACAAAGATTTTTGATTGGTTAGAAAACTGTCTATTGCTTGTCAGATGTCATTCTGTCACTAGTTAGTCTTTTTTAGCATCTCTTTATTCTTATGATTTCTTTTCGCACTGACAGCTGACATAATGACAGAAGTGAAACTGTGACTTACCAAAAGCTTCTACCGATTATTTCTACCATTTAGGGACTTTATTTTTGTTTTCAGGCTTAATAATCGGCACCATTATCGCCTTGTTGTGCATCGTTTGTTGCATCGCTTGTATATTGGTGCGCCGACGGTGTGTTAAAAGGAGAGCTTTGGATAGATCGCGCATGACGGTTTCGAATCATTATTATCCCGGTGTTGCGCATTACGCGTCTCACGTTGGCGCCGTTCAAGTTCGACTCGAAGAAACCTGTAATGAAGACGCGCAGGAAAATCAGTTTTTGGTGTCGGAGGGAATGACTACGAATATACCGCCCGTGCCCAGTGATCATTTGGATACGAAGGTGAGTTGGTTATTATACAAGATGTCCCATTTTAAAAAGAAATTAAATATTGGAGGTGATAGATGCAGATTTTCTAACCGTTTTTTTTTTAATTCAGGGCGGTGAAGAATTTCCAAACACCCATACGAACGGTTCCGCCAAACCTTACATGAACGGACATGTACACATTACAGAAAATCCTCAGGTATGTGTATTCCATTAAAAAAAACAAAATAATTCATCTACTACTCTACAACTAAAACTTAATGATAATCGATTGTTAATCGATCAATAATAATTGATTATAGATTGATTAACAATGATCGATCGTTGATCGGTCAAAAATAATCGATTATTAATCAATTGATAATAATCGATTGTTGATCGATTGGAAAGAATCGACTTTTAATCTATTGGAATATTCGAATATTCATCGATTATATATAATCGGATATTAATCGATTGTTGATAAAGGATTGATAATAATCGAGTTTGGTTAATCGATTGTTGATAATCGATTGCTGAAAACCGATTGTTTATAATCGATTGCTGAAAACCGATTGTTGATAATCGATTGCTGAAAACCGATTGTTGATTAATCGGTTGATTATAATCGATTATCAATCGATTGTTGATAATCGACTATTTAATCTATTATTGATAATCGATTACTTAATCGATCGTTGACCCGTTCTTCAATTTTTTTATATTTTCCAGTTCTACCCTTTCAACGGCAACGGCCAAGTCCTCCCTAAAAAACTCGAAAAACTCACCCCTCTACGATTCGAAGAAGATCCAAACTCCAACGTTAAACCTTCCAAATTCTACGACCTCCACAAACTTTTCGAGAATTCGAAAAAACTCCGCACCACCAATCACCATCGGTGCAATCCTCATTTCGGTCATAACGAGGATATACGAAGCTCTTGCGACGAAATTCACTCGTCCGAATCCTCCAGAGACGTATCGTTAAATGGGACGCAAATGACGTCTGTCAACGACACGTTAAATATGTCCGATCAGAGTAGGAGAAAGAGTCCCATCTTGGGGCCGAACGGGTAACTAACGCCAATGGGTTTTAACCATTAGGGTTTTTTTTAAGTTTTATCAATTTTTTTTGACTTTGTAGGAAAGTTGATACTAATAACGCTTATCTGAGTTAGTTTTTCGAACTGCGCTTGCGTGACTGCACGCATTCAACACTTAACAGTTTGACAATTGACAGTTTTGACAGGAAAATCGCATGCGCACTTAAAACACTTTGACAATTGACTGTTTTGATATTCCGTACTATTTAATCGTTGCCAACTTGTAATTTTTGTTCAAAAACCCTTAATTGCTCTCTAAACATGCAAATTTTTGACAGATGACGTTTATTTCAAAAACATTTTTTAGGATAAGCGTTATTTTAATCACCTCACTCTTACTGCCTTTATTTTAAATCGAAGCCAAACTAAAGAAAAACAGCTTTACACAAAAACCATGTTAAAATTGTTCGGGACTGATTTATTTTTAAATCTGACGTTTTTTCGGCAATATTCTGGAAGTATTTGTAAAAACAACGAATATTTTCTGTTTTTTTTTCATTTTTTAAAAATTTTTAAGTGTACATATTTATTATATTGCTCAATATAAGAATAACCCTACATTAGTAAAATAAAACGACGTTTCGAAACGGGCAAACAATTTTTTTATTTATACAGGGTGTACTAATAATTAACAAAGTTATCATTATATATACAGAATGTCTAAAAAAATGCCAATATTGGCAACATTGTAATGATATTTTCTGTCAATATGTTTTGGAAATTTACAGATTCTATAAGTTTGTTTGCCTCCTCTCATAGAGGGAGCTAATTGATGAAATATGTCGGAAATATTGCTTTTGGGACATTTGAACTACTCGGTTTTTGGTTTTTTGTTCATCCTGTATAATAATCGGTTAGATTAGGTCGAGCGTAAATCAAAATTTTTTCGAATAAGTTTCCATACATTTGCCCGTCTCTAAACGTTCCCCTCTGATTTGTACAATTTTTCAAAATCGAATAAAACAACAATTCAATTAATAGGTGAAAAATATTAAGTGTTTAGATGTAAGTTTACAAAGATTGTGCAAATCGGCTAAAAGTAATACGGGATGTTCCAAAAAAAAAGTTTATTTTGCGGGACATTCGGTATATTGTTGAAAAAAAAACCTGGTACCTGAAACTCCTTATATATAGTTAGATTTTAAGGAATATTGTACAGTTGTATTCATTTTTTTTTGTATCATATATACGGACAGTTGGAAAAGTTTTCGTTTGGTCATCTTTATTGGACGAATCGTTTCGCGTTTTTATACTTTTCTCATCTATATGTGGTAAGTGTATGAATTGGTATTTTATTAAGAAAAAGTTTTTTTAAAATCGGGTATACGTAGAGCGAGAAAAATTTGAATATTTTAGAAATTACGATTATTTTTGCATTGAAACTTAAATTTGGTTTTTACAATCTTGGACGTATCCAAAAAGTACATATTCAATGAGTTTTCATAGGAATTTGGAGCGTTTTATAAATTTGTTATCATTTTCAAAATTCATGATTTTCGATATTCATGGTTTTCGAATCACCCTGTATATTATTTTGAGTTGGGTAGGAATAGTGAAATCCAAAACCAGCAAAAGAAACATAAAGCTAACTGACTACTCGATTATAATCTTGAAAAATAGTCAAATTTTTTTTAAACCAATTCTGCTTCATCCAATCCAGAAATTCGATTCCAAAAACAATTTTGATTCGATTTTTTTCTTGTTTTTATCCCCATTCCATTCGCTGTCCTTTTATTTCTCTGGTATTTAAATACAGTGCGTTGCAAAGAGAAATTTTAGATGTTTCCAAAAAAATCAGTTTTCAAAACAAAAATTTTGGGTGCTTTATCAATTTGGCACACTTTTTTTGTCATTCATAACTTTCGAATCACCCTTTATATCATTTCGAAGATTTGTACGACTAATAACAATTTCCTGGTAAATATCAAAAAATAAAATCCAGATCGGGCTTGTAACTTAGAAATTTTTAACTTTTTAACTGACAAACAATGTACATATTGTGTGTTCAATCTAAAAGTATATTTTAACTTGAGCTCCAGATGTCACCGAATTGCAGAGAGATTTACCATTTTCATTCATTTCTTTCGAGATTCCAATCTTCTGAATCACCCTATATATAATAATATTTGTTTTCGAAAATAGTTCTCCATACCCGGTAGTCTATTTCCATTATTATTTTTGCTAGTACGCGGTTTCCCTTCAGTTTGTTGTTGTCATATTTTGTTAAAAGTAGTTCATTTGTACCATGGCTCACTGCTCTTTTCTGGTCAGCTTTTCTCCCCCCATCTGTTAAACATGTTCCACGTTTGTATTTTCATCTGTCTTTGTTATCTTTTGTAACATCCCACTTTCGAGAATAGTCCAGAAAACTCTTAATTTTGTATACTGGGTGTCATTTTATTTTTGTTTGTGCTGAATAGTTTTACAAATTCCCCACCCAACCAATGTTTTAAGTTTTTAAAAAGTACTTGTTTCTAGTCAGTTTTCACTATAATTTCATCAAGTTTTAAGCAAATTTTTGAATTAATAAAATATTGTAACATATAATTAAATAAGGGCAGCTTCTATACCATTTTTTTCGCTCTTCGTAAAACACTTTTTACCGAAAAATACTCGCAGTGACAGAAATAATACCAATTCATAATAAATGTGTCTTGTGTGTTTGTGTTTATATGGAACGTTGTGCGTAAAAACTAACTGTATAATTGTTGAAAATATGTTAAATGTTACATAATTGGAGGAACAGTGTTACTTGTTATATAATAGTCGTTACCAGAGTTGGTTAAATAGCTACATATATCCAGACGTTGTACATATAAAATTTTTAATCGGGAAAATTTCAATAAAGACACTTTTTTTATTAAAAAAAAGTTTTAATTGAGATATTTTTATGAAAGTATGTTAGAAGGAAACATTTGATCAGTCTGGAGAAGAAACTAGATTTTGAAAGATGCGTTTTCACTCTAAACCTATTTTTATTTTATTACTTTATATAGGATGACTTGAAATGATATGTCAAGTAAATTCCTACCTACCAATCACTCAAAAATGTGTCTTCATTAAAATTTTCGTTAAATTAAATAGTCTGGAGAAAGACCTTTAAAAAAAATTGAAAATAATATCCAAAGAATAATTTGTTGTTTGAAAGGAAAAAAAACAGCGCGTACAAAATTTTTTAATAAAATGTTATTTATGTCACAGATTAATTAGTATGTGCCTTTTACATTGTACAAAACAACGATTATTTTTTCCTGTATATTTTTAGAGTAGCTTCCGTTTCTCGTATAGTTACCGATTTTTTTCTCAGTAGTTTTGCTCCAAAACGAACTGGCTGGTGTATCTTCGATTATTCTAAACTATCAGATGTGCTTCTTTATGTCGTTCGCAACCAAAAACTACAAAACTCCTTCACTACATCGTTTGTTTCACGCCCCACTCTTCCGTTTACGCCAAAAACTACTTCACTACACCGCTTATTCCACTCCCAAAACAACTCCACTATTTCGTCCACGCCAAATACTACTTCACTACATGGCTCGCGCCAAAAGCTACTTCACTACATGATTCAGGCCAAAAACTACTTCACTATATCGTACAATTCAAAATCCACTTCACTACATCGTTCATTCCACGCCAAAACAATACTTCACCACATGGTTCATGCGAAGAACTAGCTCACTACATGGCTCACGCCTAAAACAACTTCA
>CAJUYI010001075.1:35281-49943 GCA_910591695.1 Galerucella pusilla | reverse complement strand
TCGAATTTACACTAGTCGACGTTTGCCTTAAAGTAAGAATAAAACTATTTTGCATGATTTTTCGAAACAAAAAAATGCTCAAGTATTGTTAAAAAAAATGAAACAATTCGAAATATTACGGAAAAATTTAAAAAGTAACCACTTCGATCATATTTTTGTAATTGTAAAGATTTTTCTTGATGCGACATACAAAGCAAATGTTGAAAAATAATTTAAAATAAAATAACGTATATTCAGGGTTCAGAAAAAATAATAATATACCTCATACGAACATTCCTTGTCGAATAAAATGTTTCCACGTAGGGTTGCCAACTACGAAGTAAAAAAATACAAGTTTTCTCATTAGAATAGTTGAAAATCAATTTTTGTTACTAGAAAAAGTATATTAGGGCCGGTTGTACAATTGTAGCTTAGTGCAGGCTCAAGTGTGAACTCAGTTTCAGCGTCAGATTGCTGTTGTACAAAGTTGGCTTACAGTTGAGCTTCATTTAAACCTTAAGCTTAGTAAAGCCTCCAAGAGGGCAGGTGAGCTTAAGCACGGAACATAAATTGTTTTCATGTTCCGTGGCTTAAATGTGAATGAATTGTATGCAAACATAACCTGTACTTAATTTAATATTGAATTAAAAGTTTGTCAAAATTAATTATGGATATTTTAACCGATGATGAGGATTTTTTGGAACTTATTGGAATCATACAACACCCGAGAAGGCTTAGGGTTGAGCTGAGCTTATATTTCAAGCCCAGCTTAGTTGAGCTCAATGTTAAGCTTCAAATGTACAACCGGGCCTTAATATAACAAATAAGTAGAAATTGGCTTTATATTACTATTATATTATAAGGTAAAGGCCAGAAAGAAAATTATTCGTTTTTTCTACAACTTTTTGTTGCTGCTCTAAACAATGTGCTTCAATAATTCTGCGCACGTTAGGTGTGCTGTATTTTGATATTTCTGTGAAATTTTTTTTTCGTAAGTTGGCAATTCTGCATTCCGAAGTATTAAAATAGGCCGCTTATTAAACAGTTACCTCTATGCATTTTTTCCTACCATCTACATTCTAATGCAACATGTGTACAAAATGGTAAAAATGAAAAGCAATAGTTTTTCCGAATCATAATTTTTTGTAAACATTTGTTGATTTTTTTTATAATCGTACAGTTTTATTGAAAGTAGAAGTTGATTATTTGCACATCTTTTCTGGTTTTTTAAAAAATAACAGTAGTTTTTTTAAGCATGAAAAATAGTTGGTAAAAAAGAAGGCCTAAAATTAAAAATCCGTACCTTTTTACAAACACATGCATATTTTAACTACAAAATATTACTGTTAACCAGTTAACCCTCGAAATCTATCCTGTACATATTGTTTTGTTAACGTTTGAATCTCCTATGAACCAACTTTAATATTTCCATTTTTCCTTTCTTGTTTTTAAAGATGCCTTGTACACTAACACAAGAACATTAATCGACTCTATTTCGCACGTGCCAGAAGTCCTAACAGACCCTTTGTATTCGAATGGTGAACATTATATTCTCCAATACTTTGAAAGCAACATCATGCTATCTACACATCCATCAGACATTCGTATTCTTACATTCATCAAGTATTGGAAGAAAATGTATCTATTCACTTTGGAAATTGGAAATTTACATTATTAAGTTTTATTTTTTTATCAGAAATAAACTTTTTATTCATATTTCACAAGGCATCTTTAACTGTTCTATAAAAATCTGTTTCCTATACCTAAATACCAATTGTACCGAAATAATTCAGCAAATTTTAGGTTATATATCTAAAAAAATTTTATTTATTTTGGTACAAAAACCACACTGATCAATATATACCTTTTTGTTCAAATACTTAAAACTGCTTAGTCAGTTAAAGAACTACCTCATTATATTTATGTTTTTTTTTATATATATATAAGTATTATTGTCCTAATATTATTAATGTTAGATTAGTTTTTGTTATTTTTAATTTATAATATGATTACGTTTTAGAGTCTCAGGGTAGAAAAATTTACACATTCTTCACGCTTTACACCGTTTTTAAATATATACAGAACGTCCCGGGTATTGTATTTCTACGAGTTTTGTTAAAAAAAATAAATTTTTGCTAGAAATATTGAATCTGGGATATTTCTACAAACAGTTCCGTTATTTTTTTAGTTTACCGGTAAGTCTGATATGTGAGGCTGCTAGTTTATATGTTTGCAAGCCAACAGACTCTCTTTTATTATTGAAACTTTTGTGTAAAATAGACATTTTTAACACTAAATATTTTTTTAACCAATATTGTGTCTCTTTTGACGTTGGAAGCTTGTTTCAATTCCCTTTTTCTTGACTCAATTATATCTTTACAGTTCATACTCTTTTTTACTCTTTTAGCGTTTTCCATTGGCATGCACTTAGTTGGCACCAAGTTCGAGCGTACTCTACACCAGTGTACCGATATTTTGCACTGAGTGCAGGGTCAATGGAACACAGAAAAGTTGTCATTCGTCAAATCAAGTTGGTTGTTTTTGTTGTTTTGATTAAAAGCAGGTGCAGTTTTATGTATCCTTATCTAGTTGTTTTATTATTTAACATTGAAAATAATGAGAAAATTTTTATTAAAAGTACATTGAGAGATTATGAATTTCCTAAAACAACTCAATACTTCCAATCACTGGTTCAGTATTTGTAAAATACTCTACTTTTTACAATAATATCCAGTGAAAAATAAATAATAAATAAACTACTGTTTTTCTTTCGAATTCGCAGCCTTCATCATTCGCCGCCATTTTGCACTCTTGCACTATACTCGAAACTACCTCCTGAGCAGGTGCCGAAAAAACTGCACTCAGTGCACATTCGCTTGCACTAGTTTTCCAATGGAATATGAAATACTGGTGCAGTGCAGCCAATGGAACACAAATTTTGCACTCAGTTCAGATTCAGTGCACCCTAGTTTTGTCAATGGAAACAATGTAAACAATATCCTGGTGACAATCCCTCTAGAGTCCCTATACATTAAACATTAACAATAAAAAAATACAAACTATCATCCCCAGCATCCCTCAGTAGCTAGACATGATTTTAAATTAGTAAGAAACGTGTTTCATAAGAATGTCTATATTACACAGCCCATAGGTTCTGTTCGGCAAAATAACAAAATAAAAAGTGTAAAGTTCCATATAAAAAGTCGCTTAAACTGTGGGATAATAGTATCAATGGCCTGTCATTTTCTCAACCAAATGATTTGGAATCGTATCGAGTACTGTCAAGTGCACAAACTTTACCACCCCTTCCAATTGGAACGCAAAAGAAATACAGTGCACTTAGTTATTTGGTTGACCAACTGATAGTCCAAGCAGTTTGACCTTGTAAAAAAAGAACTAATAGTGTGTTTTATCTTAAAATAGTGATACAAATACAAAATATTCCAGTTCCTTATATACATTGCAATAGAAACTAATAAAAAGACTTTACTTTCTGCATCTGTTACATACATAGCAATATACGTTTCCTACACTTGACAATTGACAAATATAAATAGTTAGAAGCCCTTTTAAAGTTAAAATCGAATCCCGTTTCTTGTATCTTGGATATTTGTTCACAAAAACATGATTAACTGCCATATAATACGCCTGAAAATGTAATAAGATACAGAAAGTTATTACAGAGTGGACTATTGTTAAAATTCTGAAAATACGAATATTTAAAGATAGTTTGCGCTGTATTTAAAATACAAATCGCCGGTATTTACAAATAATATAGAGTAGTTTAAATAAGATACGTTATTCTTCTATTATCCTATGGTGAAAAGATGAATGAAAATCTAACACTGTTTTAAATTTTTCATATATTTATTAGTATTAAGATTGTAATTTAATTATACATGGTGTAAATGTGTTAATAATATATTTTTGTACGCTTGAATGATTGAGATCTGGTAAGTATTCTAAATGAATAAAATAAATATGAACAAACTTTACATTATTGTTTTATTTCCCAAAAAAATTAACAACGCACTTAACCTAACCCTTGATGCAAAAAAAAATACGAAGTAGGACACTTAATCCTTTTAATAAAAACAATATTGTTTTATCAGTGTAGGGAAATTCAACCCAGCTTTCAGTCACAGAGTACAAGATGGTGTACTCTGTGTTTCAGTATTATGAGAGGTTTACGTCATTTTTTGTATACTGGAAATTATGTTTACTATAAACAAGGATTCTCGCTCTTCTTTATTAGCGAAGGGATTAAATTATAAATTATGTCTCGTTTGATTAATTTTTTATTTGTAAATGTGATTAAAAAGGGTTTTCGAGAAGTCCTAATTTATGAACATCGCGAAAAACTCGACGTCATCAAAACGGAAACGGTGTCTGTGTCATACGTCAAACTGTTAAGTCAATATTAAAATGGCGTCGTAATAGTGGATGCTACTTGTATTTTTAGAAAAACAATGAATTTCGCACGAAAATGATTGTTTTACCTTAAGTATCGAAGTACATTTCCAAAACTACCATGGACACCGTTAAGTCCTTTAACCAGGAGGTAATTATTTCTATTATTAGATATCTTAGAAGTATGCTAATGGGACGCTTACTTTTTGGGTGGAAAAACTGTACAACCGGCTTATTATTGTACATTTTTATCAATATAATACTAAAATGTTATTTTCTGTTTTAGCTTTCCTCTTTGTACGAGGTGAAGCCTCCTATATCTAAGGCAAAGATGACTGCCCTAACTAGAGGGGCTATTAAGGCTATCAAATTTTATAAACATGTAGTGCAAAGCGTAGAAAAGTTTATATTAAAGTGTAAATCGGAGTATAAAGTGCCTGGACTGTATGTAATTGACTCTATAGTGAGACAATCTAGACACCAGTTTGGTGCTGATAGAGATGTTTTCGCACCTAGATTTGCAAAAAATATGCAACAGACGTTTGTGAATTTATTCAAGTGCCCTCCCGAAGATAAAGTGAGCGTTGTTTTTAGTTTTATCATGTAATAGTGATAAATGTTTGAGTCAGATATTGATAAATTGCTTCAAAACAAAATTGAAGATATTGGTTATTTGTAATAAAATTAATTGGGCATATTATAGTTTCCTAATATCATTATTTATCTGTTGCATCCTGTAATATCAAAAAACAATTTGCTATTTAAGTTTTTTATTTATTTTTAGAGTAAAATCATCAGAGTGCTCAATCTTTGGCAAAAGAATAATGTATTTCTACCAGAGGTGATACAACCTTTATTTGATTTAGCTGATCCCAATAATCCCATTTACAAAGAAATTGATGCTATGCAACAATCTGCCAATGGTTTTAACAATACAACATCATCTATAGCTAAAGGTATGTTTTCTATATAATATTTTCTTTTAAATTTTTTATCTCAATCTATTTTAGGTTCGCCAGCTCTACAAAGAACACCAACCAAAGGTCAACAGGGAAATGAAACTCTTCATGGAACATCAACAAATTTGGTAAATAAAGTTCCATATAAATCTTATTTGCCAGAGAACTACCTGTTCACATCATTTACTTACTGATTTTGATTTCTAGAATTTAACAGATCCAAGTGTGCTTCAACAATTACAACAACTTCAAAGACTCATCAGTAAGAATGTAGAAAATTCCACCCGAACAGAACAAGTTCATTTTGACAAAAAATTATTAGATTTTGATTATGATGAAGATGATGATGATATTCATCCTTCGCCAAGGCCTCAACAACCCACTGCCGAATCAATTATACCAGTAACAAGGTTTGTTTTTATATGATTTTATTTAATACAAACATGAAATGTTCCAAATATCTTCTGTAAGTTCCTTGTAGCATTACTTATTATTTTATCTCTTATTTTTTGGGAATCAAACCACAATAATGTTTTTTATTTTTTATTTTGATGCTTCGGTATCGTTCCAGCTACCGTTGTCAAGATTAACTAGTAATTAAATAATTCACAATCAATAATATTTTGAAGTTTAAGACTACAAAACTTTGTTGTCAAATTTTATTAAGGTCCATTCATAGTAGATCACACCTTTGGTAAAATGTGAAATAAAATATTTTATTTTATGACATTCTAACAATATGATAGTCTACTAGAAATGGAATCCAGTGAAGTGCACGTTCCAGGAACGGTTTTTATTGGGATAGCGCTTTTTTTTCGCTTATTTTGGAAATGTTAATAAAACGCGTTTGTTGTTACTTTTTTGTGTATGATTATTTTTGTTTTCAAAATAGGTATGTATAACTCAGTTTGGTGATTATGTGTATTGAAATGTGTATCGATTAACAACTATTCCAATGATAAATAATAAGAAAACCTGGATAAAAACTTATGATGCTATCCTAATAACGCAGGTAATTGATTATTGGAAATTTCTCTTTCCAACATTGGTAATCAAATTTGACTACATTCGGCTGAAATACTAGCTACACATTTATCTGCATTTAGTTGTATTAAAGCACTATCTTTGATTTTTCGTCTTTTATTATTGGGCTCTTTCAATATTATTTTTGTCGAATCCCATTGAATTTTATGCCCCTCTTCCCAAGCATGTTTACAAATACCTGACTCACAGAACTCCCTATCTTTGATATATTTTTTACGTTCACTTATTCGGACTTTCAATGGTCTAGATGTTTCACCTAAATAGAATTTGTCGCATTCACAAGATATCTGATATATGCAATTTTTTGAAGATTGTTCTCCATTTTTTGGTTTCGTTTTTGTTAGTATAGATCTCAACGTATTGTTAGATTTGAAGCTGGTTCGAATATTGAATTGATTACCAATTTTCTTAATTCTTTCTGATAAACCCTTAACATACGGTATTTTCAAGTTTTTAAAAATTATGTTAGCTGAATTATTAATATTATTGTTATTATTATGGGGTATTAACAATGAGCCCTTCTCTATATTCTTAATTTCTTTATTTAATTTACAAATTCTGCCGGGTAATTATTGGCATTTAAAACATTTTTTAGTAGAGTTTTCTCCTTTGTGAAATGATTATCATTAGAACAAATGATTCTGGTCCTATCGTATAAAGATTTTACTACCCCTTTTTTAACGCTTATAGCATGATTTGATTCAAAATTCAAATATCTATTAGTAGTGTGTGTTGGCTTACGATAAACATTTGTTCCATACCCTGTAGGTGATTTATTGATAAGAACATCTAAAAATGGCAAAAAATGGTTATTTTCAATTTCAAATTTTATAGATTTTTTTTATTTCACATTTTACCAGAGATGTGATCTACTATGAATGGACCTTAATAAAATTTGACAATAAAGTTTTGTAGTCTTAAACTTCAAAATATTATTGATTGTTTAGTTGTCTTATTTTTTTCGTTGAGTCAGATAGGGACCAAAAATTATTTAATTACCAGTTAATCTTGACAACGGTAGCTGGAACGCTACCGAAAGGTCGAAATAAAAAATAAAAAACATTATTGTGGTTTGATTCCCAAAAAATAAGAGAAAAAAAATTATGAAATGTTCCCCTACGGTTTATAGTCACCAACTTTGATTGTTTATTTCAGTCTTTTAACAAATCCAGAAGTTCTAAGGCAATTGCAGACTCTGCAACAGACAATGGCAAATGCTGTTCAACCACAAACGCAGGACATTGACACCGATAGATTGAGAAAAATGCAGGAAATGAAGCAACAAGAAGAGGAATTTGACAAACATCTCGCTCAAACTGTACCAGTAAGAGAAAAAATATTTTTTTCACCACTAGGTACTTTTCAATTGAAACTTTTTTCAGAATCTCCCATTTGCTGCGGAATGCGAATTTCGCAGTACTTCAAACCATCTCCCTACTCAAGGCAATTACTACATGGAAGGAATGAACCCCCCGCCGCCACAATACCACACAGATTTTGACCAACAGTCCAATCAGGTTATGCTAGAAAAATCCCATCAACACCACCAAGACAACAATGCAGAAGTCGAAGTCATTACTCTGGATCAGGACGATTCTCGTTCAGAATCACCGGGTGAAGATAGATATAGAAAAAGGAGAAGAAGCCGATCGAGATCGAGAGACCGAAGAGGAAGAGACAGAGATAGAAGACGATCGAGATCAAGATCAGGATCGAGAAGACATAGATCAAGATCGAGAGAAAGAAGTAAAAAGGATAAAGACAAGGACAAGAGTAAGGAAGAACGGGAGAGGGAAACTGAAAGGGATAGGGAGAGGAAGAAAAGAGGATTGCCTGTGATTAAAAAAGATCATCTTAGCGGTAAGTAGGCTGGAAAAACTTGGCCCCGTTATTTACTATATTATTATACTTGTTACAGTTTGTAGTACAACTCTGTGGGTGGGTCATCTTTCAAAATTAGTGCATCAGGATGATTTGTCTAATACATTCGGTGAATTTGGTGATGTCGTTAGCATAGATTTAATCCCGCCAAGAGGATGCGCGTTTATAGTCATGTTAAGGCGGCAAGATGCGGCCAAATGCTTAACAAGATTAAAAGGACACAATTTACACGGAAAATCTATAACGGTAAATATTTTTCATTCCCAATTTAAGGTTTTTTTAATATTATCTTCTTTTTTTAGCTCGCCTGGGCTCCGGGTAAAGGCGTCAAAGGTAAAGATTTAAAGGATTACTGGGAAGGCGATTTAGGAGTGTCGTATATTCCTTATGCGAAAATAAAGCACGACATAGACATTGATCTACTAGAAGACGGTGGTATGGTAGAAGAAGAAACAATGCCGCAATGGATGAAGGATAAAGTAGAAAAAATGGGCAAGAAACCAAATTTAGATGTACCGAACTTTTCAATAAATACTGGTACAACTACCACGACGATAGATACTAGTCAACCACCTCCGATTCCTGGAGCTGGACTGTTACAACCTCCACCGATGTTGCCGATGGTAAATCCATTTCAGTTCAACAATAGGTTGTTGGGCATGAACGTACCGCCTGGCATGATGCCTAATCTGTCTAATATGCCTAATTTATCGAATATGCCCAATATACCTATCGGAGTACCGCCTCCTAATATGGCAGGACCGCCTTTGATGGGATTGGGGCTCGGATCACATTTCCAAGGTGAGCAAAAAGTTGGATTTACAAATTCTGTTGTTCGTTATTAGTGTTGTTTGTTGCTACTAAATTAGTCCAGTCGGGTTAGCCCAAAAACTATCAAAACATGGATGTGAAAGCAGTGGGTGAGATTTTTGATGGAATCCCTTGAAAATATCATGGGTAATGATAATCAATCACCTCCACCGGTTTTTAGGCTGTGCTAATTGCACAATAACAGTTTGTAGCCAAAACAACCAAAAATGGGCCTGTTTTTCGACATTTTCTCGAATTTTACTCGAAAAGTATTAGGTTTATCGTGCATATTTATAGGAACAAAGTTATAAAGCGTAAAATTTGCTATAAAATTCCGTGGTTCAAAATGTGAAAATTACCATCCCTGCAGCCACAGCGGATGAATAAGTGAAAAAAAAAATTGAAAGAACAGCTGTTTTTCAGACGCAAAATGAAGAAATGTTAATAATTATTTTTTCTTATAATACGTTATTTATGCACGAACTGAAAGCAACAAACGCGGCTTAAACATCTTATTTAGTTGCTGAGTAATCTAATTGTTAATAAACATAAAGTAAAAGAAATAGACATTGTTCGAATAAAGACCTATGCCACAAAAACTTGTTTAAACTTACAATATTGTTTTTACACATACTAGAAGGTTACAGCTATCATACGCAATGATTTAATTAACAATTTTTTCGGTTTAACTGATTCAGACGTTAGTTTTAAAAATTGGTTAAAATTTTACCTTAGTGACAATTAAGATATCTGTGCGGTTTTTTATTTTAATTGGAATTTGAAAAAACCTACTTAAAGGACTTGATTGACACAACTTTTGGCGTTTTGAACGTTCAATTCGGACCATTTAATCCCGAGTTATTAAATCCCAAACTTTATCAACGATTTTAGGCAAACGAACAACAATATAACGAAAAAAAAAATACTTTCATGCAGGTCTCTCTGCATACTTCCCAGATATTTTTCGACACACCTACCTTTCATAATTTATCAACAATTAAATCATATAGAAGAGAGAATGTGCGCGGAAAAGGGTCTCGGCGCTGTGATTCCGAGGGGAGGGCATAGCTGAGTATAGCGGAGTATAGCAGATTATAATATGTGGCTAGAGGTTGACTCGTTCCTGCATGTCGGTATTAGCTTGTTGATCGATTGCCGAGATTCGTTGGTCAAGTTTGGGATTCAACAACTCGGGATTAAATAAATAAATAAATACTTTATTTAGCCCAAAGCTAGTTTACAATATTCATTTCAGTACACAGTTTTTATGAGTTATAATTTAGGAAATACCTGATATAAAAATTATGTTTGTAAATACATTTTTCTTAATCTATTTTTAAAGATCCGTACATTGGGAGCAGTTTTTACAGTAAGAGGGAGATCATTATATTGCCTCACCCCTTCGACAAATAGTTATCGTTGTTGTATTTGTGTATTATACCTATCAATATAATAATCGTTTCCTGATCTTAAATTGTAAGACAACATGTCCTCCCTTTTCGTTAAAAATTCAAGGAAATACCTTGGCGTTAAATTTTTAGTTATTTCAAAAACTAAAATTAAATTTGCTTCTTTAACCAGTTGGTGAATATTTAAAAATCTCAAGTTTTGTAACATATCGTTTATTTTGGTGTACCTATTGCATCTCAATATAATTCGCATCGCTTTGTTCTGCAAAATTTGTAAACGATTTATATCCTCTTTATTGCAATAAATTAATAATGACATACAATAGGTGAATTGGGGATAGATAATAGAATTATACACTATTTGTCGAGCCCACCGTTATTTGATATCCTGCCAAAATACCCTATCTTTTTATCCCAATTTTTTGCACATGTAATCGACATGATAACATAGATTTAATTGCGGATCCAACTGTACCCCCAAATATTTTATTTCAGTAACCTTCTCAATAGTTTCAGAATTAATTTGTATTACAATGTTTGAGTCACTGAATTTTTTACAGGTTGTATCTTGTACCAAAATCCATACACTTTGTTTTACTAGGGTTTAGTTTTAACTTTTTGAAGCAAAGCCAGTTTTTCAAAATATTTAATTCTTCATTTATTGTTTCTGAAATTATCTCAAAGTTGGTTCCTAATACTGACAAAACTGTATCATCTGCATAAAGATTAACAAAACAATGTTTTAAGTACTTACTAATGTCGTTTATGTACAGTATAAAGAGTAAAGGGCCCAGTACACTCCCCTGCGGAACTCCGCATTTGATTTCAACCCCCTCTGGTCCGAATTGAAAGTTCAAAACGCCAAAAATTGTGTTTTTTCAGATTTTAATTAAAATGAAAAACCGCACAGATATCTTAATAATTGTTACTAAGGTAAGGTAACGTCTGAATCAGTTAAACCGAAAAAATTGTTGAGTAAATCATTGCATCTGATAGCTGTAACCTAGTACGTGTAAAAGCATTATTGTGAGTTTGAACAAAGTTTTTGTGGCATATGTCTTTATTCTAACAATGTCTATTTCTTTTACTTAGGGCCGGTTTTACAAGAGAGATTTATACTAGGTATAGTTATTCTGGGAATAAAGTTATACCAGAATTTATACCTAGTTTAAAACTAGTTAACTATACCTAGTATAAATCTCTCTTGTAAAACCGGCCCTTAATGTTTATTTACAATTAGATTACTCAGCAACTAAATAAGATGTTTAAACCGCGTTTGTTGCATTCAGTTCGCGAATAAATAACGTATTATAAGAAAAAATAATTATTAACATTTCATTATAAATTGCATTAGTATTTTGCGTCCCGAGAAACAGCTGTTTTTTTTATTTTTTTTACTTATTCATCCGATGTGGCTGCAGAGATGGGAATTTTCACATCTTTAATCACGGAATTTTATAGCAAATTTCACGCTCTATAACTTTGTTTACATAAATATGCACGATAAACTTAATACTTTTCGAGTGAAATTCGAAAACATGGCCAAAAACAGGCCCATTTTTGGTTGTTTTGGCTATAAACTGTTATTGTGCAATTAGCACAGCCTAAAAACCGGTGGAGGCAACGGATTATCGTTCACCATGATATTTTTAAGGGATTCCATAAAAAATCTCGCCTACTGCTCTTACATCCACCTTTAATGCTAACCTGACTGGACTAAATTGACTCTTGGGCACTTGTTGGAACGGTGTGGACCTCAGTACTATCCATGGTGAAATCCCTGGCAGTTGTACCATTGTGTTGGTCCATTTCCTCTTTGTAGCTCTTTCTATCTTACCTCTCTTGTTGGATCTTCCTTTTTGCTCTTTTTCTTCTGCTCCACGATTTAGTTTTTGATATCCTCTCCTCTCCTCTCTTGGAGAACAACGAGGTTTAAAAATCCTTTTTAATCAATTTGTACTTCCATAACTTTTGTTAACAATTTCTTATTTCTTTTAGGATTCAAAGTAGGTCCGCCAAATATGATGCCACCACAATTACCTTCTTTAGACAACAAACCAGGAAACGTCAACGCCGATGACAATCTCCACAGCATCGGAGAGTCGCTAATGAACATTACGCAATCATTTGGAATGGTGCCTCAACCACCAGCTCCGCACGAAGACACCATGGACATCGAAATGGAAGACGCCGAATCGAAACCGTCCGACAACAAAAATTCATCTTTTAACGAACAACCACCTCAATTTAACCGATCAAATAGAGACGATGACCGAAGAGATAGAAGAGATGACAGGCGTAACAGGAGTAGAGATGGCAGGGATAAGTAAGTAAAAAAAATATCAGAATTTTTTGTGTATTTTATAATCGAATGTGAATATTTTTACAGTAGAGATAGAGATAGAAGTCGTGATCGCCACAGTCGCGAAAGAGACAGAGATCGTGATCGGCGTTATAGAAACGATAGAGACAACAGTCGAGGCAGAGATCGAGAACGAGACAGACGGGACGATCGACGCGATAACAGAGACAGAGATCGCGGAAATCGTTGGGGCGATAGAGATAGAAGAGACAACAGAGATTCGGAAAGAGATGACAGAAGAGAAAAGGAAAAAACTCTGAACGATCGTTTAAGAGAAATGGCCGGCATGGGTGGCGGTTACGAAGATAGAAACCGAGGTGATCGTTTCAATAGAGACAGAGAACCGCCATTTAAATTTGTACCGTTTAGAAATAACGGCAGATCCGAAGACGAATTCGGGCGGGATAGAGACGGCGCGTTTAGACAAAGAGATCGTTTCGATAGAGATAGTAACGATAGAGACAGATCAAATGAAAATAAAACCAAATTAGTTGAAGCACCGATAGTTGAAAACGAGAAAAAAGATGAAACTAACGATAAAGCTGAAGATGGAACGATTAATAACAAAGAAGATGATACGCCTGAGAAAGACGTCGAAGAAAAATCAACAGAAAAAAAAGACGATGACGTCGGAGATGGAAACGAGAAACAAAACGATGATTCTCAAGATGCTAAAACATCCGATAAAGCAGACGGAAGTCAAGCTGATCAAAAAGAATCGCTCAATTTCGAAGCCCCGTTCGATGCTCCGCCACCGTTTAACGGCCCGCCGCCGTTCGATGGCCCTCCTCCTTTCGACGGTCCTCCCGGAGTCTTCGATCTACCTCCAAGAGATATGTTCGGCACGTCGCCTTTATTCAACGAAGCACCGCCGTTGTTTAATGACGGACCACCACCGTTGTTCAATGACGGACCACCGCCTTTGGGAATGTTCAACGATGGTCCACCGAGAGGTGAGTTGAAATTTTTGTTTTCTTCCACCGCCGACGAATGTTACTTTATTTTATTTTCAAGGTTTCTTCAACGACGGTATGATGTTCGACGACGGTATGCCGATGAGAGGAAGAGGCAGGGGTCGAGGTAGACGCGGCGGTCGAGACATGCGCATGGACGGCCCGCCGGATTTGAATATGATGGACGGTCCGCCGATGGGTTTCCCGGACGGTCCTCCTTTGATGATGGACGACAGGTTTTTGAGAGGTGGTAGAAGAGGCGGCATGAGAGGGATGCCGCGCGACGAATTTTTCCCCAGAGACGATTTTTCGCCTAGAGGTAGAGGCAGGGGTCGAGGAAGAGGGATGATCTTCAGAGGTAGAGGCGGTAGAGGTGAGTTGTGTGTACTCGAAAGATTAAATGTACCGAAAAAAATTGAAGAAGAACGTGTCACGGGACACACGGTAAGAACTTCAGTTCCTTTTAAGCAATAATAAAATTTTTTGAATCAATAAATAAATCGATTTATAATCGATTATCATCAATCCTTCATCAAAAATCGATTTATAATCGATGAATATTCGAATATTTCCAATCGATTAAATGTCGATTGTTTCCCATCGATTATTATCAATTGATTAATAATCGATTATTTTTGATCGATCAACGATCTATCATAATTAATCATTCTATAATCTATTATTATTGATCGATTATCAATCGATTATCATTAAGTTGTAGAATAGTAGATGAATTATTTCGTTACAAAATTCAGTCCTCGGTTTTTTTCTTCAATCTATCGATTAATTTAAAATTTTTTCTCTTATTTTTTGGGAATCAAACCACAATAATGTTTTTTTATTTTTTATTTCGAC
>CAJUYI010001075.1:19558-34881 GCA_910591695.1 Galerucella pusilla | reverse complement strand
TGCTGACGTCACTGTTTTGTATGACGCACATTGGGATTTATGTTGTACTAGCTATACATCAACCTCTTTTTTAACCAATAATTACATAAAAATAAAATTGAAAAAATGGATCTGTTTCACAAACAATTTCAGGCTTTTATTTGAATAAGTTTTGCCCAAAATTCTAAAATATTTGTCCCTCACCTTGTTAATTATTATAATAAATATTTATTTGAAAAAAATCAATAACTAATGCAAAGAAATTAATAATAATTGAAGGTTATGTTAATAGAACTGTCAACATTAACGTTGGTATTTTTTTTTTATCTATGGTTGGTACCGTTACATCTAGGAAGTTGTTGAAGCTGTCTACCCCAGACTGTCTAGAAAGTGTTTTCTGTGGTCCCGAACTGTCAATTTCAGCACATAGAACTTACAAAACGTTATTGTCAGAAATAATCGTCAAAAAATGAAGTTTGTCGAACTTTTTGTATGAAAAAGATCCATTTTTGTTATTATTTTTTGGGATATTCTGAAATTTCGTCTACTCTAACAAATATTGTGGTTTAATATGACCTTCAATGATGGAGGTGTGTATTCAACTAAAAAGGTAGGTCCATCTGTGTTCACAACAGCTGAGAGGAGGAATCCACGTGCCGTCCTTCAAATGGAAGGAACGGTGCAAGGTTAGTCCAACTTTATTTATTCAAAGACTAGGCTATTTTTGCACATATGAGATTAATGTAACCTGAAATTTAAAAAAAAACTGTTTAATGTATCGGTGTGAATAAAGGGAATGTTAGTTTTAAGTGGAATCGGGTAGATTAGGGAACTTTCTTTGAAAAATTCATAATTTCGGTTTAAATTTTTAACAATAACTTGCTTTTTGTAGAATTTACTGTAGTGTAGATTTAATTGGATATGTATGTGTGGAAAAGAAGCCCTCTACAAGTAACGTCACAAGTTAAAGGGTTAGCTTCATAAAACCGGGTAGAATTAAAGGTTATAAAATATAACGCATCCCACATTTATTGGACCAATTTATGGATGCCCCCAAGGTATTGATGTAGCTATTTCTTTTTAGCGACATCCTTTTTAAAATCCTTGGTAATTTTTCGGTTTTTGTCTCATATGTGTCAAAATTCTCATTGATATTGTGTTTTTGGATATATTTAGCAATATTTCACTGGTTTTTTTTTGGAATTTTTAGTAATATTCTATTTTGAGTGATGCCACGTAGTAGCTTGTTTTATCAAAAAAATAATTCCTTTGATGAAAAGAATATTGAAATTGGAGATTGGTTGCTTCTACGGTAAAAAAATCGATATGTTTCAGTCAAAGCGGTTTAGTATGTACGGAAATTTGAGTTGTAGTTACTTTTTCTGCTTCAAACTTGAAGACACGGTGTAAATGTTTATACAAAGTGTCCCAGTAGTTTGTACAAAAACTTGGAAGACCTAAAGTTGGAAATTGTATTTATTTAAAATTTGATAACTGCTTATTGATCAAAATTTAGGCGTCTTTTTGGAGGTCGTTCGGAACATCATCATTCTATAAAACGTGACCCATTACTCAAGTAATTTTTGTTTATTTTATTTGATATTTCAGGTAAACTCACTAGTTTCGTTTTATTAAACTTTCCACAAAACTATAACAATGCCAATTGTAGAAATGTATTTTTAAATAGATTAAATGCATGGTTTTCTATTTAATAAATTTTAGGTTCATTTGAACTACCCGATAGGGGAAAAATACTCTGCACATACGTGGTATGTGACACTATTTTATTTGTCACTTTTCACTATTTTCAATAAAAATTACCAAAATATTGACCAGTCTGTTCGGTATGTTGTTTAAATAGTTGTTGTCAAACAAAGAGTTTTTTCCATTTAAATGATTGCTAAATATATCATATATTAATTGTTTAACTTATTTATACCCTATTTGTAGCATAGAATTCTAGATGGCGACACTGTTCCGATATTAAAAACGAAAAGATATTTGAAAATAGTATCAAACTACATTTACATTTTCAGAAACAGGGTTTTATTTGACAGTTGACAGGTGAAGAGCACCAACTACTTATACGTAAATATTATGTTCTGTAATCAATTTGTAGCAAGATCATAATTTTAATCATGGTGTAATAGAGAACAAGGTGTGTTACCGCGCACGATCAATCAAAAAAACTACCAAAACGCAGCTATATTGAAAAATCAGCCAATCAGAAAATAACGCGCGAAATCAAACGCTTGACAAATAACTGAATAAAGACACTCACTTAATGTTCCAATGTTCAGAGTTCACAATTTATTAGAAAAATGAACGATTACAACAAGTAAGATTTGGTTGTGTAGGTTATAGTTATGACAGTCATTCAAACCATTAAACATATGATTGGCAATATGGCGTCGTTTTGGAAGATGCGCAGGACATGACGAAAATTCGTCTTTCGTCGGAGCACACCTTCTTCTCTATTACACCATGATTTTAATCTTACTAGTGTCTATATTATTCACATTCAAAAACTAATGATGTTACTGGTTCACTTTACATTTTCATATGAGTAAAAATTCAAAGTAGTACGAAAGGAATATTAGCGACGCCAGTGGTCTAAAAAGAAAACACAAATTTTACGGCCTACTACCCATTTGACTTGGTGCTCTTTATCTAGTCTCCATGTTATATCGTTAATATTGAATACCCTGGGTAATTTTTTTTTCAACCAGCCTAATTTGGCCGTTAAATATAAGTTTCAACCGAATCAATTATAGGCGATTTCGAATGATGTTTGTTCTTGGTCATGTTTGGACCAACCGCATTCGAAAGACAAATTTATGACGTCATAAGTCGTCTGGTTATAGATTGGTCGCGAGCACATTCCGCTCTCTGGTTATTTCTTCCATCTTTTTCTATTCTCCAATTTCCCCAGCCAGACTGTTTGTTTACATTTGTTTTTAGGTTGAAGTTTTGTAAACAGAAGTGTGTTAACGTTTTTTGGAGTGCATAGAGCTTCGAGATGAATGAAAAAGTAATTCATTTTATGAGTGATGGAGCAACTTGGAAAGAACTTTTAAATAATTATGAATTTACCGTTAATAAAATTACAAGAGCAGCACTTAGTGGAAAATTAAGGTAAAACTCATAGCCCAATCATTAAATTAATCTTAGCACTTTTATTGGTACTGTCAATTTTTATTTGACAGCCGTTTCGTTCACGAAGTATTTGAATTGGTCGGAACTAACCGACCGTCCGGTTAACCAGGAACTAACCAAAAATGCCATTCGAAATCGCCTTATGTACACAGTTATCACAATATTTTGAAGATTTATTACAAAATGAAAAGGATAAAGTTGATTATCAAATATTTATCTGCTCTAATTTCAAAAAAACGATCTTTAAGCTGCTTAGCCACTACCGTTTTTTGTTATAGAAAAGTCACTATGCTGTTCGTGATAATTTTACATAATATTTACGGTAAATGTTGAAGTAATTTATGGATACTCTTCACTTTTGTTTATTCAAATACCCAAACATTCTAATCAAAATTATTTCAGTGTAATATTTTCTTTTTTGAACTAGCAATTATGTAAATAGAAATTAAACTGTAGGACAGATTCATAGAGAAGTAAACTAGTCCAATTTGTATAGTTGCTTGGTTCTTCTAGTGATAGATGGCGCTAGGTATTGTGTAGTGGCTTTGAATTATTTTACAACAAATCGTGAATTCTTCCAACATTATTCTCGAAGTACAAGAAAAAAATTACTAGTAGTAACAGTAATATCAAATCTTCGTTCGGAACAGTCCAACCATTCTGTTAAGAGGCGGTCACATCGGGCTGTTTTAGCAGCTGACGGCTATTAGCTGCTAAAAGCGGCTGTTTAGTTTGAATTAAATCATATTATTGCTGCTTTCATATAATATTATCGTCATTTTTCAAATGAGGTGGTACATGTATATTTATTACCTTTTTCGATGGCTCAAGTGTTCTGTTTAATTCAACAGTTTTAATTCTTCGATAAAGCTTCGAAAAACGATGTCTCTCTTATCTCTTTTTATGTATTTAGGGCAAGAGGCATCCCTTTAGGTGAAAATATTTTTAAAAGGCGGTGTAAATTGCCGCTGTAAAAATTTGGGGGAATTCACATTTCGCTACATAGGAGCTACAAGTTCAGACTAATAGTTTACAGCAACCAGCGGCTACTGAAACAACCCAATGTGACCATTGCTTTACGCATTTTTTTTGACGATTTGGATCGTTTGCAAACCAAACTAGAAAAAAAAGATCAGTTCCGATTATTTAAAATATTTTTGTTATTTGTAATTATTATTACATTCAAATATTGTTTAAATGAATAATTTCTCTTGTTTGAATTTGTTGAGGATTCATCTCGACTCTAGTATAATAATATGGTGGTAAAAATCATTTTTTTTTCTTATTATATTAACAGATGTATGCTTGGTAGGAATATCGATATTTTTGTAGAGAACTACCAATAATATAGGTTGAAAATAATGAACGTAAAAAGAGGTAGAATTTTAAAATATTAATGAGCTTGTAAGACCTGTATTTAAGATGTAAGATGAAGCCAAACCAAAATAAAGATTTGAACAGACGTGATTATGGTATGACATTTTGATATTTCACTTGTTAGATGTTTATATTTTTATTTGGTTTTTGTATAGCGTCAATGAAAAGTTATGGATATAATTTAAATGGCGTAATGGTACTACGCCAAAATGGCTTGTTCAGTTTGTCTCTAAAAAATATTATCGATATAAAAAGAGCATAAAAAGACCTAGTTGTCCAGTCGGGTTAGCATTAAAGGTGGATGTAAGAGCAGTAGGCGAGATTTTTTATGGAATCCCTTAAAAATATCATAGTCAATGATAATCCGTTGCCTCCACCGGTTTTTAGGCTGTGCTAATAACAGTTTATAGCCAAAACAATCAAAAATGGGCCTGTTTTTCGCCATGTTTTCGAATTTTACTCGAAAAGTATTAAGTTTAGCGTGCATATTTATGGAAACAAAGTTATAGAGCGTGAAATTTGCTATAAAATTCCGTGGTTTAAAATGTAAAAATTCCTATCCCTGCAGCCACAGCGGATGAATGAGTAGGAAAAATTATTATTCATTCACAAACTGAATGCAACAAACGCGGTTTCGACATGTTATTTAGTTGCTGAGTAATCTAATTGTTAATAAACATTAAGTAAAAGAAATAGACATTGTTAGAATAAAGATATACGCCACAAAAACTTGATTAAACTTAAAATAATATTTTTACACATACTAGAAGGTTACAGCTATCATATGCAATGATTTAATCAACCTTAGTAACCTTGATATTTTTAAGGGACTCCATGAAAAATCTCGCCTACTGCTTTCACATCCATGTTTTGATAGTTTTTGGGCTAACCCGACTGGACAATAGTGTAAATAGAAACGTTTACAGTGGAAGTAACATTTTACATAAATTAAAAAGGCATTATTACGATCCACTGTCTTTCACGGCTCCGCTGTGTACTAAAAACAAAAATCACAAACGTAGGGAATACTCCTACTCCAAACCGGTGGCTTGCACAGATATTTTTACCCCATAATTGTTCTCTGCAAAAATGTGTACAAATAATTGAATATTACAGGTTAGATTATTCAGATTTTTACATAATATATATTATAATGTAATGAATATAATTCAGAAATATAGATGTTTTAATAAACAATTGGTAACGTTTTTTAAAATATCCATTGGGGTTTAAAACAAAGATACACGATTTGTAGGTTTTTTTTGTCATTTGATGGTACTTTTAGAGGAGAGATTAACATATCTTGTAGTGGGTACTTTGTTGAGTTTATGGCTATAGTGGGATTTTTAGGTACAATAAATAATATTCCATCAGTATATTGAGCTCTGTTTAAAATATTTGTGTTAGTTATTTAAATATATTCAAATGTCACAGTAAATACAAACCAATTTTTTCCAGTTTTATTATTATTTTTTAAATAACGATGTAAGAAAATGTGGTAAATTCAGTTCAAACCAAACTTGATTGTCAGAATTGTAAATATTACAAATATCCAAAAAAACGGGGAACATAATATGAAATAAAAGCCCTACTAACTAATGATGTTGTTCTTAATTAAAAGGTTTTTAATACAGAACGCAATAAACAGTAAAATCATAATATTCTAGTTTTTCTTCTGTGGTCAACTTTTTAGTAAATTGTTTGGTATTGTTTTCGCAGCCCTGAAATGAAAAAAAAAATTATATAAACATTCAAAATGTCCAAATTTATGTACTAACCCATATTTAAGGCAATCATTGTGTGTTTTGTACTCCATGGTGGCACTTGAAGGTAAATTTAACAGTCGTTTTAATGCATCTCTGATCCTAGCAGTTGTAGCTTGATCTGAAGCTGTCCGATTCCAAATACTTAAAAGGTATTCTTGATATCGTGTCGACACTACTACCCCACATATTTCATTCCCTGCCTAAAACACAACAAATAAAAAAACAAGATACATTTTTAAACAAACACTTATTTACCATAAACTGTTCACCTAACATGGCCATACATAAATTCTCCCATGCTCTCCCCGCTTGTTCTTTCCGCAAGCGTATAACCTAAAAACAAGGCTTTTTTTCACAAATTATACTGGTATCGTATATTTCATTACAAGTCCAGAAAATGGGTTTTCCCCATATGTAATGAACCATACTTTTCATTCTACCTTTCTGAAAACAAAAAAAAGGAAGTACTGACTGAAAGCTTTATATTGTTGTTGAGGTAGGTGGGACATCTACATTAAGCAAACCTCCACCTCTTTTGACTAAAATAGATGCTGAAGATCTTCTTAGACTTCAGGATTTTTCAAGTTCAGATATTCTGCAATCTGTTTTGTTGTACCACTTATAGCATGGCAACCTGCATGTTGGGCATAAAATGTACCATTGCAATATGTCTTCTATTCACATGCTTAGGTAATATATTTACGATACAAGGTGTTTGGATCACACTTTGTCGTTGGAGAAGTGCAAAAGGTCATATTTGGTAACCTAAATAGGCATATTAAGATAAGGTTTTCAGTAAGGTATAATGAAAAAAATATTGTGAAGTGTTGTTTCCAAAAACTTACCCATTTCCCACCTTTTTTATTAGCTGCGTCTTCCCACATTGGTTTTATACCTTTTTTAAAAAGATGTATGTCTCTATGAGCTGGTATATCTTGTAATCTAACCATATGGGAATATAATGCCCACCATTGCTCTACTGTCCCCACCTGCCCAACCAACCTTAATGCTTGACTATAACCCTAGAAATCAAATCATTTATCTTATCTCAATTTAGAGTTGATATAAAAAAATTCAAAAGTTCAGTCAAATGCTTATGGTTTTTATCATAAAGTAACAGATTGAAACCTGGTAAATAAAAGGAGCTCAACAAAATTAATAGATAGTGTACCTTTTATTACAATATTTATCTATGAACAATGAAAAAATATGCTCCAATAATTAGGTACCTGTAATCCCTGAATCTGTGAAGGTCTTTTTGAAAACCAAAGGCAGTAAGGATGTTGTAGCCTATGTTCTCCTAGAGGATACTCAACTGGTCCCAAATCACTGGGACCAGTTTCTTCGTCTCCACTTCCACTGTCTTCATCCACATGGTGTTTCAATCTGTATGAGTCAAATATAAACAAAGAGAATGTATATCGAGGAATTTTCAATTCAATGAACTACTCACGTTTCGAATTTGTTAGACATTTGTGTAACTGGATTATTTACGTTATAGACCATGAAATTTTCTATCACAGCTGTATTCTTTTTAATTTATAAATAGTAAACTATTTCAAATTAGGATCCTTCCTTGTGTCACTTGGAAATTGTCACTTTTATAACCTAAAATAAACTCGAAAAGAAGAAGTTATATCACAGAGTACACCACATAGAGAAATATAATATAATATTTTGTCTATGGTACACCATCTAGATGGGGTACTCTGTGGTTATATTACAACCATAGAGAAATAATATTTATTTCTCTATGATTACAACTTTGACGCCGGCTGTGACAGACCAACCAAACCTCGATTTATCTATGATCTACGCGATCTTTTTCAACATTGGAAACCGGTTCATGACCAAGGATGTTAGATGAGAATTCTCATTTAACATCCTTGGTTCATGACCGGTTCATAATTGATTTATATGACCTCCAAATAGTTATTTTTCGAAAACTTTGTATTATTTATCCAAAGATACTATCAAAAGACTTACCACCCTTATTGAAAATTTATCTTTGCCCACTGTAGTTCTATCTGTAGTTGTCATGATGTATTAAGGTTTAGCTCTGCAAAAATCTATCAATTTTAATAGCGGTTAATTTGAAACTTATAGCCATTTATTAAAATAATTAATCCATATTTATAATAGTGTCCAATTCAATACCAAAATTTGAACAAGCACTAAATAAATGGATAATGCGCCTGATGTATGTATGAATGTTGTATATATTGAGGTGACATTCACTGAGACCTAAAAGATGTATTGTGTACCAGATGCTTGATATATAATTTAAAAATAAGAGAAAAGAAATCTGAAAACAATGTATTTTTATTGAAAATAAATAGGTAGGTACATTAAACTAATTTTTTGAACTGGAGCTAGAAGATGAATTACTACTACTTTTACTGGAATCACTACTGCTACTTGAATTGCTACTGCTGGAACTGTCTGAATCAGAACTACTATCCCCAGAACTACTGCTACTACTTTCTTCTGATACAGTTTTATCCTTTGAAGATTTTCCATTTACTTCTTTTTCTGTATTCTTTGTAGTGGATTCATCTATTGTTTTTATTCTTTTTTTGAGTAATTGAGTTCTTGAAGATCTGTGTACATATTTTCTTTTACCTTTGCATTCATATGACCAGTGTCCATATTCCAAACATTTCTGACATCTGATTCCTTGTGGAGGATATTCCGGAGCTTTTCTAAAATATGGTTTGTATAAAATATGTTTTGTTAGTATGCAAGAGTTGTGTATATATTATATATACTAACTGTACTTACCTTTTGCCAAAATAGGGCTTCACTTTAGTACCCAGAGTCATTTTTCATCAATTATTGTAATGTTAGATTAAAATTAATGTATATTTAATATCTTAAAATTTATTAGTCAATATCTACAATATTAATTCCTTATACATTTTCAGATCTCGTTTTTCAGTTATTTTTGCTAGAAATATTTATTTGTGAATAAATATGTGATTACAAATGAAAAATTATGCAAATTTCAATCATTGAAATCCAATGTCAAAAGCAGTCAAAATCTTCTTCTTCTTCTTTTACAGGACATTTTTTCTTAGCATGTACCAAGCATTTGGTATCGTTATATTGGTTGCATACCAACTAGAGAGGTAACTTTCTGATAGTTGGCAGCACTGAACTCTCCATCTTATCGTTTTCTATGATCTACATGATAGATCTACATTATCATTTTTTTAATCGAAATGGCGTGGCGTCTTACTCCCCGCACCGCCGCTTCTATGGTTTTTTACACAGAGAAAAAAGTCGTTTATCTTTTACTATTTTGTGCATTATGTATTTATATAGAATAATTTCTCCTCAAATGAAACGTTTGGTACACCCTTCAACCATTTTGTGAAAATTGTTTATCGTGTTATGATATATAGCTACAAATGAAAAAATAAAGTAAACTCTTTAACTGTAAACAAGCCATTTGGCTATTTTTCGCTTGAGCATGATTTCTTTGTTTTAACTGTAATTTTTTTTATATTTTAGATATATATGATTGTCTGGAATTTGTCGATACAGTTGCTTCAATAACTAGAGTACCATTTTCATTGGACCATTAGGGTCAGAGTAGATGGAACTTATATGCAGATATACATTGAGCAATTGAAGTTCTTCCAGGCCTAATAATTATCTGATTCAGTTGTAGTCCTTGGTAAGTCTTATTCATAATTTCAAGTAAGTAGTTCAACTGAACATACTTGTGCTAGTTGAAATTATTATAATATTTGAATAGATAAGGCTTTTACTTGATGAAATAACCATGAAACAATACAATTAATTTGTTGAAATCTACATTATATTTGAGCCTATGTTCAACTTAAAGTTGTGACGGGTTTCACTAACAAAGTAGCTTTCTCAAACTCTTTTGGGAAAGCTCCTGTGTTAGCAACTTGAAGTTGTATAATGTAGATTTAAACAAATTAATTGCTTTATTACCGATTTGGTGAACTTAGGAGGTATGCAACTGAGCAGGCATTCATACATGCTTAGTTGCATACCTATTAGGTGTCACTAGTTATACAACTGAATAGGCACTAGTGCATGCTTAGTTGCATACCTACTAGAGAGGTAACTTTTTGATAGTTGGCAGCACTGAACAATTTTCCATCTTATCGTATTCTATGATCTACATTGTAATTTTTTTTATTCGAAATGGCGCGGCGTCTTACTCCCCGCAATGGTTTTTTCACAGAGAAAAAAGTCACTTATCTTTTACTATCTTTGTGCATATGTATTAATATTGAATAATTTCTCTGCAAATGAAACGTCTAGTATCACTATTAATATCATCGTTCCGGAATTACGGTATGTTGAAATGGACGTTAATATATTAATTTGATTGCTTTTTATTCCATAAAAACTGTTACTGAAGCAATTGATAATCATTCACAACCTTCAATCATTTTGTGAAAATTGTTCATCTTGTTATGATGTATATAGCAACAAAGGAAGAAATAAGGTAAACTTATTAGCTGAAAAAAGGCCTTAGAAAATGATTTCTTTGTTTTAAATAAATATTTTTTTGTATTTTAGATATATGATTTTCTGCAAGTATTTGTTGATAGAGCTGCTTTAATATCTAGAGTACAATTTTTATGGGACCAGTAGGGTATTGTAGAACAACAGATGTACAATAAGCAATAATAGGAGCCACTCCATTCTTAGCAATTATCTGATTCAGTCATAGTCCTTGGTAAATCTTATTTATACATTCAAGTAGTTCAAATGAACATACTGCTGCTATTTTAAACCATTTTAACTTACGGTGACCATAAATAATTAGAAATTGCTGATCATGTTCATTTTTCAATCCTGTGTACATAGTAGTGACTCCTTTTTATGGAAAATGTTTAAAATTACGGTTTTATCAAACGGAAGGCATAATTTTGCTGATGAATGATGAGAAATGCTTACTGATCGTTTCAGTGCATTTAAACATGTAACATCAGTTTTTGTTACTGGATTTTACTCACCACGTTTTTTTTAGGATCCCAGATGATATCCTAGGGAATAATCCATGTGATTGAAGAAATGGAGAAGACGAAGAAGACTTGAATAATGTATTTTATTGATTTTATATTGTTTTTAATATAAATTGTAGTTATTGCAATTTGCAATTCAAAAAAAGAAAAGTGAAGTCATCATAAAAGTATGGTGTATTAGGATTGGGCTATATTGATGATAGTTCATTAATTGTATTATAAATGATGATATGAAACAAATGTAATTTGTTGAAATCTTCATTATTTGGACTAAGTTAAATACATATTCGTGACGCGTTTCAATACACCATACAATACACTAAGTTCAAATAATGAAGATTTAAACAATTGTTTTGTTTCATCGTTTAGTATGGATCTTCATCAAGTAAAAGTCTAATCTATTCAATTATATTGTATATAATATAAAAAATGTCTATATCGATATGTTCGTGAATGGTTTAGTTTTCTTGAATACTTGCTTTTGCTAATATAATAATTGTTGTATTGTTAATAATAGGAAAATGTATATCTATCGTTCACAGTTATATCGATAAAGATATATTTTTAAATTCACAGTCTTAGAGTAAGAATAATAGTGGTTGTTTTTCCAACTTGACGTGTCATTCTAAAATTAGAAATAGTTATAATTGGTTACGGAAGCTTCTGATTGTGTTGATTGGCATTTTTCTGCAAATTGTATCAACGGAAAAGGTACATAGGGTTCGGAAAAGGGCATAACTGACGGTGACCATTAGAAATTGGAATTTGCCGATTATATTTTTTCTCCAAACTTTTTGTAGTAACGACATTAGCATATATCATGGTCTTAAAAGTGTTCATAAGGAATACGAAGCAGTTAAATTCAATTAAGAGCAATTTGGGGTGTTTTCAAATGACACTTATGACGTTTGCATCTGTATCTGTAATAATTTGAAGGGTGGGTGACCCCACAGCACTTCGGCCACAATTGACCATCCTTCTGAGGTTTAGACCTCCTAGCCCGTCATCCAGACTACTTGTTTGAAGTAGGCGATAACGTCGCCAGAAGTAAACTCCCTCTTGCTGGCTTGTTTTAGCCTGTACTCACCGAATACAGAAAAGCTAAATAGAGAGAGTGTCAGACATTCACAAAGAATGTGTTCGACAGTCTCATCTTCCTGTTCACATCCTCTACAAAGTGAAGTGCCAGACAGACCTAGTCTGTAGAGGTGTTTTCGTAGGTGGCAGTGACCGGTTAAAATACCCGTGGCTGTCCGAAGGTTCTGTCTGTTCATAGTCACGTATTTTTTGGCTACTTTGCTGTCCGGATACTGCAGCAGTTCCTTGGCAAGCCTGCAACCTTCTGCATCGTCCCATCTACACTTAAACTTTTCAAGGGAGTGTTTCTTTATTAGGTCAATCATAGCTGACGCCGACAAACTAATGAAAGTGCCAGGTCCCTGGCTAGTGAGTCGGCAATGTGGTTACCTTTCGATTTACTGTGGACCTTGATCCAGCCTAGAGTGACTTCCTTGTTGCTACAGGCTTCGATCAGGGACAGGTAACACTCCAGTACTAGTCATGATGTGATACGTGGTCTGTTCAGGGTTAGTAGTGCTTGTCTACTATCCGTAAGGATGTGAATTTTATTACCTGTGGTGTTTCTTTTGGTAATCTCTTTTGCGGTGAGGTAGATAGCAGTGAGCTTTGTTTAAGCAACGCTAACATTACAGCCCATCGCCCATTTAATGTTTTGGTTCAGAGATCTGGAGTAAATTCCACATCCTGAGCCCATATTGGTTTTAGAGCCATCCGTGAAGATGCGGAGTGCGCCTTCTTCTAATGTGTCTTGTGTGTTATATTTAATGATTACCTTGTAGTGCCTATGGAAGGCATATTGTGGTGAGATTGCGTCTGTATTTGCCTGCAGCAGTGGAACCTTATTGAGTGTCTCAAGCCACAGGTTACGTCTCAATCGAGATATGAAATCTTAGTATAGGATTGGGATTGCATTATTTTAAAATGGTATTTTAATATTGTTTTGTGATTATTAATTTTTGTTGTTACTGCTCACTGAGTTCCTTGTCATAATTGTTTTTATTTATATCGAGCTTAAATTTTATTTTACACGTTTAACCTATTTTGTACTTGTTTTTATAAAGTACTGGGTGTTACCTGCAAATAAATAAATAATAACCTATCGGATCCAACGTCAGGTTGTATACCGGTAGAGCGTATGCGTGTCATGGTCATCAAAATAACCTCCTTGATATGTATGTCAAGGGGAGTGAGACCAAGTATCACCTCCATCGCTCTGGTTGGTGTGGTTCTCATGCCTCCTGTTGTATTGAGGCATGCTGTTGACTGGATTTGGTCCAGTTTCCGGACGACTGTCAGCTGGTTTGCTTCAACTCCCTAGGCAATCGCGCCGTACGTTTGCATGTAGAAACCTATCGTGAAATTGGTTAAAATGATATAAGGATTGAGGGGTCCAGCCTACTTACTTTTCGAAGTACCAGGTGTTAAAGTTATGAAAAATTGAATGTTTTAATTCGATAACTTTAAAATTGATGGATAAATTGATTTGACATTTCAAGATGTTTTTAAATGTAAAAGGGCATACATTGATGCAAAAACATGTTCCAATTATTGGTCCAGTGGTGTAAATTTGGAAGAATTATATAATTATACGCTACTGCTATTTGAAGCTATTTTCACTTTATTTTGTATTCCTCTATGTTTTTTCACGTGAAAAATGCGTAACCTTTACATATCCAAAAATTTGTAGCTTTCAAGATATTTAATGTTTTCATCAAGTTTGCAACATCACATTTTAATAATAAAATCACAAGTTTGTACAAATACTTTCAAGTCTTCTCCCAATGTTTTAGATGCATTGCTGTTTCACAAATTAGTTTCTGTTACATATTCTAACCATTGGTAGTTTGGTAGTTATTAAAAAATACAAGTGAAATATTTTTTTCATTTCATTATTAGAAATTGATGTTGCTGACTTGAAAACATTAAATATCTTGATAACTACAAATTTTTGGATAGGTAAAGGTTATGCGTTTTTCACGTTGAAACCATTGAGCAATTAATACAAAATAAAATAAAAATATCTTGAAATGCCAGTGGCGTAAGAATTGGGAGAGGAAAAGTTACATAGTCTTCCAAATGTACACCACTGGATTAAGAATTGTTAGATGCTTTTCCATCAAAATATGCCCTTTTACATTTAAAAACAACCTGCCAAATGTCAAATCACTTTATTCATCCATTTTAATGTTATCAAATTAAAACATTCAATTTCGAAAAGTAAATAGACTGGCTGGACTCCACAATTCTTATTTCATTTTGTCCAATTTTACTATAGGTATCTACATACAAACGTTATAATTGTCATTTGAAAACACCCCAAATTGTTCTTAATTGAATTTAACTGCTTCGTATTCCTTATGAACGCTGTTAAGACCCTGATATATGCTAATGTCGTTACTACAGTGGAGTGGAGAAAAAACATAATCGGCAAATCCAATTTCTAATTGTCACCGTCAGTTATGCCTTTTTCCTAACCCTATATGTACCTTTCCGTTGTAAGTGTCGTTTGAAAACACTCGGTGAAATGTGTAATTGTTGGTTATACAATTTATTATACATGCCTCCATGTTACGGTGGATGCATCGTATGGGGTGTGATATAGCGTAGGTTCATTCCTATACAGGGTAGCGAGAAAGAAGTCATTTTCTTTGAAAATAATTATCATATAATTTTCAAATTTTGTGGCTATAAACGGTATTGTATTATTCGTTTCATTGGCAGTTCCTCTTAAAAACGAAGAATACAATACTGTTATAGCAAATTAATAGTTGCAACCCTCAGTGAAATATTTCTATAATTTTAAAATGAAATGAATAATTGTATATCCTAGCATAATTTCATTTAGACACACTGTGTAGTAACTAAGCAACCAGAAGGTATGCAACTGTACAGGCATTAATGCATGTTTGGTTGAATACCTATTAGATGTCACTAGTTATACAACTGAATAGGCATT
>CAJUYI010001075.1:0-14558 GCA_910591695.1 Galerucella pusilla | reverse complement strand
ATTTAGTTCGCAGGTTTTTAAATAGATGGCGCCACTTTTGTGTGAATATCAGAACAACGGCGCCATCTATCAAAAAACCAGTGAACTAATTTCGAAAAATCTGGGAATTTTTTTATTTAGTTCATGGGTTTTTTCATAGATGGCGCTGCCTTTATGAGATTCACACAAAAGTGGCGCCATCTATTAAAAAACGTTTGAACCAATTTTTCGTCAGAAATTTTATTAACACAGCATTACCAATCTGAGTTGAGTTGAGTACCGTTTATTGAAGAGGGAATGGGACGAGGGAAAATAATATAACAAGCTACCTTTCCTTTTTAATTATATTTAATCAAAATGAAGCACAGACAAATCTACATATAAATGCAGTTGTCCAGTTTCATACGCGAGTTTCTTCATAGCACATACATGAATGGGTACGTGTCAGATAACAATTAAGAGCGCTTTCAGACGAGACACTTTGTGGCCGGCTACTAGTGTCTGAAAAGAGTCGCGCGGCTAAAAATACATTACTATAAATATTAAATAGACGCATTCGCACGAGACGCAGATGAATCTATTTATATTAATGTATTTTTAGCCACGCGATTCTTTTCAGACACTAGTTGCTGGCCACAAAGTGTCTCGTCTGAAAGCGCTCTTAGACAGCATCTATTGGAGAAGAAAATGCGTTAAAACTACGAAAACTACATTTATCTATATAAACATTTTATTCCCTCCTACTCGATAATGGATCGTATTGTAGTGCGATCTATCGGAGCGCATCGAAAGCAGGTCTGAGGTAGAAAAATAGGTTGCTAGACAGTGTCATTAGTGTGGCGCCATCTACATTTCACTCACTAAACAATGTCAGTTTATAATTGACAGGGCAGCATCAACATGAGTGAGTGAGTGCAATGAGATAGCGCCATAATAATTTCACTTGCTAGTTACCTACTTTCGACACGACTATACTGTAATTTTTACTCTCCCTGCTTGTCTTCAGTGGGTCTCTGTCACTCTATCTTCCTCTGTCGGTCTTCTTCGATCATCTCACTTCTTCTGCCTTCTTTTGCTCTCTTACAAGTACGAAAAAATGGAATGGATAAAGAAAATAATAAAATAATTTTATTTACAAGAGATTAAAGGGCGATACTAGTGAATCATAATAGTTCCATCAAAATAATATTCTATTCAAAAATTGAATAGATGAGGTTTTTACTTGATGTAGATCCATACTAAATGATGAAATAAAACAATTTAATTTGTTAAAATCTACATTCTATTTGAACCTATGTTCAATTTAAAGTTGTGACGCGTATTGCTAACACAGTAGCTTTCATAAACGAGTGGAGGTAGACTCCGTTTCACATAAGAAGAACCCACTAGAGTATAGAAGTTGCAGTCGTATGCGCGAAGAAGCTGCTCATAACAATATCTGAAGGCATAAGGCTTTGACCGATATTGATGTTCAGATATTGTTATGTGCAGCTTCTTCGCGCATACGACTTCAACTTCTATACTCTAGTGGGTTCTTCTTATGTGAAATGGAGTCTACCTCCACTCGTTTGAGAAAGCTACTGGGTTAGCGGAACGCGTCACAACTTTAAGTTGAACATAGGTTCAAATAGAATGTAGATTTTAACAAGTTAAATTGTTTTACTTCATCATTTAATCTTTTATTCAACCATAGACTTTGACATAATAACACTCACACATATTGTGAGTTTTCTTACTTTTTTCAGATTTATCCTTTGTGCAGTAGAGGTCTCAATATACGAAAAATGTAGTTTTTAAAAAATTAGAAGAAATCCAAAATGTAATATTGTTGAACTATTTGAAAATACATGTTATTACTTAATTTTTAGTATTCATTCAAAGGCAATTTATAAACGAATTCGAAGATTACTTGGGAACGTGTAAGGGTGTTTCATGGTTCGCGTTTCCTCTTGACAAACAGTCGTAGTGCGTTGTGCTATTTCCTCGTTTTATTGTTCAACTCCTAGGTCAATCAAATGACTACGTTAATACCTGGAAAACATAAAATGTATAAAAAAATTCACGGCTCGTTGTTTTTTCATCAAAAGATACCGATTTGATATTTGGCCACCCCTAATAAAAAAGTCTGCGCACGCCTATGAGCAGGGACAAGGGTCATCTGACAGAAGTGCAATTTGTACAATATAACGCGAGGAAAGTTTACATTTAAGTGTACTTAATATAATTATAAATGGTAGAACAAGTACGCCTTCCAAAAACAACAAGGCCACAGTATGACATGCTGTTGGAATTTTTAGAAAATCGTCCTATTGTAATGAGGGGGAAGAGCAAACCATGCGAGATTAAAATAATTAACAATTTGTGGGAACAATTTGCTAATAAAGTTAAAATAAAAAAAAACAGGACCATCCAAAAGCAGCCTATTATTTATGTTTGGTTGCAAAAAATTACAAATCACCACGAATATATAGCAAAAACTGATTAGATTTTTGACATTTGTTCCACTTAACGATATCGTTAAGTCATAACAAGCTGTCAAACTGGTCCAGTTATTTTAACGATGATAAAATAACGCTTCTCGTTGACATAACTATGAGCATGATGATACAGAATCGGTATTTTTAGACATATCGTTATATTACAGAATTTCACACTTAACGATGGTCGTCAAATAACATAACGTGATACGGATAGGGCCGAATGTATAAAATTTCAGGATATACCACAAGAAAAAAATTCTAATTTTCAGTCAGTAATTTATTTAGTTCTCAAAATACAGAATATAAACTGCTTTATATTCAATGAAATGAAAATATATCACCAATATGTATAAGTTTTACAAATGACGTTGGTTGATTGGCTTACGGAAAGATTAGCAGACACAACCAAATGCAGCTTTTTTTCAAGATTTGGTTTCTCACCTCACATACTGCGCTACTCCGGAGGCCTGACTAAGTATGTTATCTCTGGGCTAGGCCCCGGTTTTCAACTATGGTTGAAAAATCACAACCCACCCAATATAGGAGGTATCTAAGGATTAGCATAAGGAGTCTTCATTTAATATTTCAAAGATTCACATTTTTAAGCATTGTGCATTCAAACTCAACTTAACAGTAGATATTAATTATTAATATTTAAAATATAAGACGACCAAAAAGATATCAACCATTCTCCCTTATTAAACCTGCTTATCTAGGAGATAGCTCAGATCTTTCACTAGTTTGATAAAGCTACTCTGTTGGCGAAACTCGTCACAAGTTTAAATTGAACATTAGCTCAGATATAATGAAGGTTTAAGCAAATTAAATTGTTTTATTTCATCGTTCAGTATAATTCTTCATCAAGTAAAAGCCTCATCTATTCAAATATTAAAATGATTTCCACTAGCAGCGGTATGCTCATTTGAACTACCTACTTGAAATTATGAATAAGACTTACCAAGGAGTATGACTGAATCAGATACTAGTTAGGCCTGGAAGAACTTCAATTGCTCAATGTATATCTGCATATAAGCTCCATCCAGTTCTCCAGTACCCTAATGGTCCAATAAAAATGGTACTCTAGTTATTAAAGCGCAACTGTATCGACAACTTGCGGACAATCATATTATATCTAAGACATAAAAAAAAATTACAGTTAAAACGAAGAAATCATGCTCAAACGTAAATAGCCGAATGGCTGATAAGTTTGCCTTATTTTTTCATTTGTTGCTATATATCATAACATGATGAACAATTTTCACAAATTGGTTGAAGGGTGTGAGTGATTATTAATTGCTTCAGCAACAGTACCTATATATTGTAGTTTTTATGGAATAAAAAGCTATCAAATTAATATATTAACGTATATTTCAACATACCAGTTTTGGATCAAGTGTAATTCCGGAACGATAATATTAATAATGTTACCAAACGTTTCATTTGCGGAGAAATTATTCAATATAAATACATAATGAACAAAATAGTAAAAGATAAACGACTTTTTTCTCGGTGAAAAAACCATAGAAGAGGCGGTGCGGGGAGTAAGAAGCACTAAGAAGCCACGCCATTTCGAATAAAAAAATGACAATGTAGATAAAACAATACGATATTGTTCAATGCTGCCAACTATCAGAAAGTTACCTCTCTAGTAGGTATGCAACCAAACATGCATTGATGCTTATTCAGTTGTGTACCTAGTGGTCAAAAAATTCTGCAATGCTGCCAACTATCAGAAAGTTAAATCTAATAGGTATGCAACTAAGCATGCATTAATGCCTATTCAGTTGTATAACTAGTGACATTTAATAGGTATACAAACAAACATGCATTAATGCCTGTACAGTTGCATACCTCCTGGTTGGTTAGTTCCTATACAGTGTGTCCAAATGAAATTATGCTAGGATATACAATGATTCAGTTAATTTTAGAATTATAGAAAGATTTCACCGATGGTTGAAACTATTAATTTGCTATAACAGTTAAATTCGAAATATTTCTAAACACAAATAAAATTGAATCATTGTAGAAAAATGATGGAACAAAAAACCATTCCATTTTAAATTTAGCCAAGATAGATTTTGGAACAATTCAACATGCAAAGTTGAAGTAGAAAATATTAGATTTGTTTTGTATTAAGCAAACTCTATTCCCCTAGGTCCATTGTTATTTCTACGCTCGAGTAATGTTAGAATATCAATAATAAGTATGTAAACTTACAGTTGAATCTTATCAAAGCATTCACTTCCTTCTTTGCATTGTCCTAATATTTTCATATTCCAATAAAATAAACTTAGAATGACATGCTGTTGTTGTTTTTTTTTTCACTTTCCTGAAAAACACACATTTTAAAATGATTATTGCGTTTATCTGAAATAGGTACTTGAACTTAACTGAGTTCACCAAATCGATTATACATAATAATTGCGTGAAATAAAACAATTAATTTGTTTAAATCTACATTATACAACTTCAAGTGGCTAAGTGGCTAACACTGTTACTGGTTTATTATTCAATAGTGATTTTAATTTAAGTTTTTGTACTTGGTACTTTTTGTGAATAATTAATTTAATTTTATCTTATATCCTGATCTAAAATGTCAAACTCTATGGGGTGTAATATGTGTGATAGTTGTGAATGAATTACCTTAACATAAATATTGAAATTATATCTCTTACTATACTGTGTCTTCTTTTCTTCTTTCAACCATTTTTCTTTACCATATATGCTTGCTTTGATTGCTGCGCTGCTATTGTCGGTCTTCAATTTCATGTATTTTGGGAATACATTATTCATTTGCCACTGTCCGAAGAATCACAAATTTTGGGTACACACTGCACTCTTCAAAAGTAACTTAAAATACCAAATAGCCAAAAAACTGATATCAGCTTTCTTCTCTCTACTCCAGTTATTGAAGCAACTGTATAAACAACTTGCAGACAATCATATATCTAAAATATGAAAAAATTACAGCTAAAACAAAGAAATCATGCTCAAATAGCCAAATGGGTTGTTAACAGCTAATAATTTTACCTTATTTTTTCATTTGTTGCTATATATCATAACAAGATGAACAATTTTCACAAAACGATTGAAGGGTGTGAGTGATTATCAATTGCTTTTTTATAAAAAGCTATCAAATTAATATTAACGTCTATTTCATCGTTTCATTTGCGAAGAAATTATTCAATATAAATACATAATAGGCACAAAAATAGTAAAAGATAAGCGACTTTTTTCTCGGTGAAAAAACCATAGAATTGGCGGTGCGGGGAGTAACGCCACGGGCCACGCCATTTCGAATCAAAAATATGACAATGTAGACCATAGAATACGATATTGTTCAATGCTGCCAACTATCAGAGTTACCTCTCTAGTAGGTATGCAACCAAACATGCATTAATGCTTATTCAGTTGTATACCTAGCTGTTCACCAAATCGATTTTACATAATAATTGCATATACTTACATTTAAACATTTTTAAAACAAACATGATGGAAAAGTAGTCCCTGTAAAATTGGCTGAAATTTTTATACAATAAAATCGTTTAAGCATAAGAAAAAAAACAGCTGTTAACTTGAAATTTATTATTTTTGAATTCCTTAAGCCCGCTTTACACTAAGCAATTCTTCATGCAGGATGCAATATTCTTGATTGAAAGCATGCACAGTAGAGGCAAGTTTCTTGCCATTTTAAGCTCAAGGGGGTCTATTCTCAAACAGTGACATTTTTTGTGCGAGATTCCACTTTCGTCGAATAAGAATTTATACATAATTTTCATACAAAGTTAGTTTATAAACAATATAAACATCAGATGACACATTAACCTAACCTCATAAATAAACTGTAATTTTTTTGTTGGTATCCACATTGAAAATTGCATATTATGAAGTGTAAAACAATTGTCAATAGTTGCAAGCAAGATCTTGCAAGGTAAAAGTGTTGCTACAATACATTACAAGAAGAATTGCGAACTGTAAAGCGGGCTTTACAGTGGAATGTCTCAATATTATACACCAAATAAAAATATCTTCATTAAGACGGACTTTTATCAGTAACTTCTTCTATAATAGTACATTCTTTTTCGTCGTTAGTTTGATCAGTTTTGTCTGTTGATTTATCCGATATTTGAGTAACAATCGGTTTCGTTCTATTATTATAAACTGGTAATCTTTGTCTCATTATTGGCGGCATCATGTGATGGCGAGGTAGATAAATACCCGGACCGCCAGGCATAACTCTCGGATAAAAAGCAGGAGGATAGAATCTTTGTAAAGGATACGCTGGAGGTCGAATCATACCAGGTGGCGCCCAGAAATCGGGAATTCCCTACAAGAAATACCAGTACGAATTATATATACTTCAGCTAATACAATTATATTACCTCGTAATATCCATAATCTAAAGAAGGATCTCTGTAAGGAATCGCATCTTTACGTCTCGGCGATCGGCTTCTACCCCTTTCTGATTTGTATCTTTTATCTCTTTCATACTCTGGACTTCTACCATACCGTTTTCTATCTCGTGAACCTGTTAAATAAAATTTGATAACGTTGAAAATACAGGTGAGTATACAGGGTGTCCCACGACACCAAAATACTTATAGTAAAATTATGAAAATTTCTACGTTTTGGTTTTCGGATGCGATCTTTTTAACTAAAATATTTTCAAAGATGGCAGACTTCCGGTTCTACCGGAAATCGACTGTAACTTTGTTATTTTAAATAGAACACCCTGTATATCAATACATTTTTAAAATCTACGTAAAATTTTGGTAAAAATAAATAAAAACTGTAAAAAATAGTTTTTTGGGATGAAAATTTGTTGATTGGGGTTTTTTGGATTAAAAATTTGTTAAAAGTTATTTTTTTGGGATGAAAATGGGTTTTTTTGTAATGAAAAATTGACTATAGAACTGTTTTTTGGAATAAAAATTTGTAAAATTGGGTTATTTGGAATAAAAATTTGTAAAATGGAGGTTGTTTGGGATGAAAATTTGTAAATTGGGTTTATTTTTGAAAAATTTGTGGATTGGGGTTATTCGGAGCAAAAATTTGTAAAAAGTAATTTTTTTGGGATGAAAATAGGGTTTTTTGTAATGAAAAATTGACTATGGAACTGTTTTTTGGAATAAAAATTTGTAAAATTGGGCTATTTGGAATAAAAATTTGTAAAAAAGGGGTTTTTGGGGATGAAAATCTGTAAATTGGGTTTTTTTGTAATGAAAATGTAGTTTTTTGGGTGTTTTGTAATGAAAAATTGACAATTTTTTCTCTTATTTTTTGAGAATCAAACCACAACGTTTTTTATTTTTTTATTTCGACGAAATAAAAAAAACAAAACAAAAATAACATTATTGTGGTTTGATTCCCAAAAAATAAGAGAAAAAATAACAAGTAATGCCACAAGGAACTTACAAAAGAAAAATTGACTAGAGGAACCAGTTTTTTGGAATAAAAATTTGTAAAATGGGGGTTGTTTGTTGTTGGTTGTTTGGGATGAAAATTTGTAAATTGAGTTTATTTTTAATGAAAATCTGTAAAAAGAAGTTTGTTTTTTGGGATGAAAAATTTGTGGATTGGGTTTTTTCGGAGCAAAAATTTGTTAAAAGTAATTTTTTTTGTAATGAAAATGTGGTTTTTTGTAATGAAAAATTGACTATAGAACTGTTTTTTGGAATAAAAATTTGTAAAGTTGGGTTATTTGGAATAAAAATTTGTAAAAAAGGGGTTTTTGGGGATGATAATCTGTTAATTGGGATTTTCTGTAATGAAAATGTAATTTTTTGGGTTTTTTGTAATGAAAAATTGACAATTTTTCTCTTATTTTTTGGAAATCAAACCACAATAATGTTTTTTATTTTTTCATTTCGACGAAATGAAAAAAACAAAAAAAAAATAACATTATTGTGGTTTGATTCTGAAAAAATAACAAGTAATGCCACAAGGAACTTACAGAAGAAAAATTGACTAGAGTAACCAGTTTTTTGGAATAAAAATTTGTAAAATGAGGTTGTTTAGAATAAAAATCTGTAAAAAAGAGGGTTTTTGGGATGAAAATTTGTAAAATTTGTAGCACATATGTTCTTGTAACAACTTTGCCATATTTACCATGTATTAAAAGCAAATTTACATAATATTTTTTATTTCTCAGTGCTTGTATCAACAGGTCAAAAAAACATTCAATATCTAGATAACGGTAAGGTTTAGGTATAGGAAAGTATACATGAATTTGCCTTATTTTTTACCCCTGAATGCATTAAAATGGAAAAAAAACCGGGTGGTTCTATTTAAGAAAATAAAGAAATTTGATATTTATGAAGTTAAACTTTTAACACTTTTGATACACACTCTGAATAAAATGAAAAAATTTTCAACATAGATTCAAATAGGTCTGACCTTGCTAAAAGCAACCGAACAGACCATTTTCATATCTTTACGGAAATCCCAGTAAAAAAATAATTTACAAGGGTCTGCAACCATCAAATTTTTTACAAAAAAATCAATAACTCAAAAAGTATGCATTTTTCGAAAAAAGTTTGCAGACAAAACTATACTAAAATTTTACGTAGAGACTTAAATATAAAATGCGATTTGGGAAAGTGTAGCTTACCTGATGGCTGAGGTGATCTACTGCTTCTTTTTTCATAGTAATCATAATGTTTTGTCTTGCTTCTTTTTGGCGACCTACTGAGTGATCTGGGAGATGCTGATCGTTTTTTGGAAGTAGATGGTCTTGTTCCAGATAGAGACCTACTGCGTCTTGACCTGCCATACTTTTCTCGTGATCTCGACCTTTTCTTCAAATCCGGATGATTCTTACGATATTCGCCAGGTCTTAGAGGAGTTAAAGATTTTTTTCTTTCTCGATGGCTGCCCCGTTCTCTCGAATAAGATCTTCGTGACTCATAAGTTTTCTTCGGTGTTTTATCTCTTTCTCTGCTGTATCTTCTACTTTTGTCCCTAAAGAATTCTTTAGTAACAATTACATTCACCTTGAATACTGAAATGTATTACCTTTCTCTCTCCGTACTTTTTCGTCTTTCTATAGCTCTCTCTTTACTTCTACGATCTCTACTTCTATCCCTTTCCGAACTACTATCCCTACTTCTCCGCTTTCGATCTGGACTTCTGCCTCTATCTACAGTTCTTCGACTCCGTTCTAGACTTCTATCTCTATCTGGACTTCGTCGACGCCGATCTGGACTTCTACTTCTTTCCTTATTGCCTCTGGTTCGGTTTACACTTCTATCTCTAGTCCTTCTATCTGAGCTACTTCTACTTCTGGATCTACTGTTACTGCGCTTTTTCGAATCAGATTGGCTGTTATGGGGTGATCTTGGGGCTTCATACATGTTTGCATCTATCAATACTAGTCGTTCTTCTCTATTCACGATGATGTCTTCTCTGTCAAATATCGATTTAAATCTTGGTGTGTGATCTAAAAATGTATTTGAAACTCAAAATATTGATTTTAATTGTATTGAAAGATTTAAATAAATGATAGTTCAATTAATTTCATCCAGTATCTTCGGAGTTCAGTCTTCTTGGTCTTCTTTTTTCATTCTTCAAAATAATAGTGGACTTTTTTTTCAAATATTTATAAATACATGTATGAAATATGATCACAAATTAAATAATTCCAAACAAAAATTTAAAAAACATTGAGGATAAAATGATATATTTAAATCAGTTATGATTGTTTTTATATCATCTTCTGTCTTCAAAAATCTTTCCAAGTCATAACCTATGTCACAAAAGAACACTCAACATTAATAATTGGGAATGGGTATTTAAATGGATTGAATTTTTTACAAATAATTTCTTCAATGCAACCAGCAGATTTTCAGACAAGTTGAAATATTTGAAATTCAACTAAAAAAATTCATTCACTTCATATTTGTAACTACTATTAGTAATTTCAATTATATAAACTGTAGGATATACCTAGTCAATATACTAATCAACTAGAGATATGTTATTAAAAATGTTAAGTGTCAGAAAATATTAAATTCATAAGCATACATTTAGATACACACTACATAAACTAACCTTTCAAGATTTTTGATTGGTTATATTGCTCTGAATCCATAGTATATCTACATTCCATCCTCCAATTGATTTTTGCCAACACTGATAAACTGCTATAAAAAATATGTTAAACACCTGACTACAGCTAAGAAGTTAAAGTAATAAAAGTTTCTTTTTAGACATTTAAAAGATTGAAGGTTACAAACTGCATTATAAAAAGATAGGTATAAAATGAATACCAACTTATAGTGCATTTTTAATATAGGTTGCAATTTGAACAGTATGAAACAAATCTATCATTACCAATAATAATGAAATATTTAAATTTTGTGTTAGATTGAATTTAGAAGCTTGATTGATAATTTAGTTACTCTCTTACATTGTATTAATTTAGTAACCTCCAAATTGTAACAATTCTTTGTTCAACCATACATAAATTCCTTAAATATTTAAATGAATATGTCTTGATTTATTCTTTTACCCTTTCTACTATGTACCAATGGAACCAAAGATTTTGGATCATCTATACTTCTTTCCATAGGTCCTGGAGGCTGATTACTACTCAAGTTTCTTCTCTTGATACCTACTCGAATCGATTCCAATTCTACTAGGGACACATTTGCCAGAAGTCCATAGGTATGCCTAGAGCTAGGTCAGGATTTTAGTAATTCGTGAGATTTATCGTACGTCTAACTTACCGAGGAGGACCGTTAAAACTAGCCATTCTTATAGATAGCAGCAGAGACTAGTTAGCAAAGATTTAAAGATTATCTGGTTGTCTAGTTAGTTAGTAATAAAAATAATAAAACTGACATTTGTCCATGTCCGTGAATCATTTCTTCTTTCATGACGCTATCAGAATGGCCTCTTGCTTGTAAGTTTACACAGCACCAGCTTTCGATTTCAGATATTCATTTTTGTTTATATATGAATATACAATTTTTAATAGTTGTTAAAGAGTTAACAAATATTTTGTGATGGTCTTATTTAATTTTCTACATCACATGGGAAATTGTATGCTTAACCGTTTTTAAAATTGAAAGTTACAAGAAAATGCCTAAGACAAATGACAGTTCCAAATGTTTTATTATTTTGTGTCAATGTCATCTGTATGTCAGTTGGTTTAGATATTTCAATCTGGCACGTGAAAAAATTTATTTTTCACATCATACTGATATTATATTTTTTTCTATTAAATAATTTACTATGAGTACTATAGTTGAGAAAATTGCGGCAATTGAGGCCGAGGTAAGGAAGAGAATAAAGAAAAATGTAAAAATGTGTCCTAACCTAAAACCGGTTTTTAGATGGCTCGAACACAAAAAAATAAAGCAACAGCTGGACATTTGGGGCTCCTAAAGGCACGTATTGCAAAACTACGTAGAGAATTGATTACTCCAAAAGGAGGAGGGGGAGGAACCGGCGAAGGCTTTGACGTTGCAAAAACTGGAGATGCCAGAGTTGGTTTTGTAGGTTTCCCATCTGTTGGCAAGAGTACTCTGTTAAGTAACTTGGCAGGAGTGTATTCAGAAGTCGCAGCTTACGAGTTCACGACTCTTACGACTGTACCTGGATGCATTAAATATAAAGGAGCAAAAATCCAGGTACACATTTCATTATAATCTAAAGTAGACTTGAAAGTTTTGAATTGTTATACATTTTAGTTACTAGATCTGCCTGGTATTATTGAAGGAGCAAAGGATGGAAAAGGTAGAGGTAGACAAGTAATAGCTGTTGCAAGAACATGCAGCTTAATATTTTTATGTCTTGATGTATTAAAACCTCTTGGACATAAGAAACTAATTGAACATGAATTGGAAGGCTTTGGACTGAGGTTAAATAAACAGCCACCTAATATATATTTTCGGAAAAAGGACAAAGGTGGAATCAATTTAAATTGCATGGTGCCTCAGTCAGAACTTGACCCAGATACTGTCAAAACCATTTTATCAGAATATAAAATACACAATGCTGATGTCACTTTGAAATATGATGCTACCAGTGATGATCTTATTGATGTTATTGAAGGCAATAGAATTTATGTGCCTTGTATTTACATCTTGAATAAAATAGGTAGGTATGAAAGTTTTTAGTCCTGACCATTATTATCAGTTGAAAATTTTCTTTTTAGATCAGATTAGTATTGAAGAATTAGATGTTATTTATAAAATACCTCACTGTGTACCTATATCTGCCCACCATCGATGGAATTTTGATGATTTGTTAGAAAAAATGTGGGAATACCTAAAATTGGTAAGAATGTAAGTTTTGCAGAATTTTCATGTCCCAAATATAATTCACGAATTCAATTGGGTGTTTTCAGTTATACAAAACCAAAAGGACAGTTACCGGACTACAACTCCCCCATTGTATTGCATTCAGAACATACATCAGTTGAAGATTTTTGCAATAAACTACACAGAAGTATTGCCAAAGAATTTAAATAGTAAGTTTTACGCTTTTACAATATTCGATTAGTTTAAACACAATTATTTTTTCAGTGCTCTGGTTTGGGGATCGTCTGTTAAACATCAACCTCAAAAAGTCGGATTAGATCACATACTCAGCGACGAGGATGTAGTGCAAATTGTTAAAAAAGTTTGAAACGTTCTCTCTTATACAGTTGTGGAAATGAATATATTTTAAGAAAATGTACGAGTGGCAGTATCGTATCTTATGTAAGTCATAAAATATTTACATATTTTCTAGTAGTAGTGTTTTAGCAACTTATTTTGTGATCTTACATAGGATACTTTGTTGTAACTAAGTTGGAAAAGATTAAAAAACATTTTAAGGCATAGTTTTTTTTTTATTTTCTATCGAAGCTTTGATGGACCAGTGCCAAAGCCTTCAATAATAGTAAAAAGTGAAAAAAAATAATAGCAGGATAAAATCCATTAGAAAAGGAGGAAAACATGATATAATTGAAGAAAAAAATAAATTACGGGTGATCCGAGTTCGGGAAGTGGGAGGGGGTGAGTTTTTAAGGGTAAAAAATGGTTCATCCCGATTTCCGGCAAAACTACAAGTCCTACAGAAAAAAGTTGAATGGCAAAGTTGTGACTAATAAAAAGCTCTAAAATTGTATTCACAATTTTTACATATAACCTCAAAATTTATGTGAAAAATTCAAATAACCAAGTTTTTGGTTTTTTATTTTCATCTTTTTCAGAAAAAGTATTTTTTTCATGAAATTTTGTGAAAACTTTCTTATTATGTCCCAAATATACCGTAATTTATTTGATTTGAAATCCTTTTTTTTCACCCTATTTTGACTTAATATCAAAAAAGCACCACTAATTTTCAATCGAAAATTCTCACGTCAAAATATCACCTTTTTTCAAAAAGTCGGTGGGCTTTTTGTTCGTTGAAATCTTTTTTGATCACTATGTACAATTTCATCGCAAGAAAATTTTTTATCTAACGAGAAAAACAAGGAAAAAAAAATAAAAACTTCAATTACAGTCACAAGGATTTTCCTGTAAACAAGTGGATGAAGATGCTGATGCTGACATAATAATTAAGACCTCGATAGAAATTGCCAGAGGTAGATACTAACAAAACTGCCATTGTGGTGGGTCAATATATTGATCTTTTGGTCCTTTTAAATTAATCAAATTCAAAAAATCACACTTAATTTCTCAAACCAGACTCTGGATATGTGAAGGATCTATTTTTCACGTCTAACAGTTTCGAACATGAATCCTTCAAAAATATTGTTGCACTTCTGTATTGCTTCTCTGATTGCGATACAACATCTGGATTTGCCGTGAAAGGAAAGAAAAGTGTCGTAAATTTATTATTAGACGGTAAAAATTTGTCAAATTTGGCCAATGTTTTTTTTAAGAAGGATGCAAGTAAAGAAAATATAAAAAAAATGGATTACAATTAATCAAATCAATTAGAGTTTCAAAAATATCAATTGACAAAAATTAAATCATCCTTCATTTTGGCAAACGTCCCACCCACAGAAGGAGCAGCAGAACAATATTGTTACAGGGCATATTATCAGCTTCAAACTTGGTTGGGCAACGAATTGACAGCAACAGATTGGGGCTGGAAGCAACATCA
>CAJUYI010001074.1:35589-63895 GCA_910591695.1 Galerucella pusilla | reverse complement strand
ACTGAACTGCGAAGTGCTGACTGTTACATCTAGACGCACAAGCAAAACCACTCAAACGCATGCGATAGACGCTTCAGCGGCTGCAAGCGTCGGACGCATGCATTCATCGCACGTGCGAAACCAGGCCTTAAGACATGCTGAGAAAAAAACAGGATAATAATTGAGGATTACGTGTACGATGAATTCTCTTTATTTGCATTAACAAATTGTACATTTTTTGATTGTTTCCAGGATATTCCAAAAATAATTTGAAAAATTCGCTAGTTTTATCAAGATGATGAATAAAATTCATTGATCATATATCAAAATTTGGATTGACAGATGAATCGCTCATCGCTCCAATTCTGAAATATCCTGTAAACACATACTCAACGAATAACTATTTAAAGGTATATTAAAGAATCTCCAACTGTCTTATAAAATAAAAACACATTTAACAATCGCCAAGTACCAAGTAAGTAAAAAAATAATATTAATAGAAAAATTTTTTCATATAAACATAATACCTCATTCAACATTACACTATATAGACAACTATTTTAATAAAACGAAAAATAACTATCGAATTAAAAATTATAAACATCCGGTATTATTTTATCGACGTTGCCAAAAGTTCTATTCTTTTACGAGAAACATCTAGGTTGTTTTTTTTTTTGGCTTAGACCTATGATCTGGAAAAATAGTGCACCACTTAACAATTAAATTAAATATGCAATAAAATATATTATGTGACTATCAACAGCACTCTCAGGAATGTCATAAATTTGAGGATTAATAAGTAGTAAAAAAGTTATCTTGCAAAATGTTATATTTTCCACAAAAATGCTATTTTATAAAAATAGGTTAAAAATCAGAAACCAGAAATTTAGGACGCCATATAATATTTAGGGACTAACAAAGGAGGTGTCAACTGGTGCCAAATTGTGTCATGAACATTTTGGACCACAAAGTCTAGACTGATAAAAAACTGAAAAAAAATCCCTTGATGGTCTGACAGGAGACAAGGTAGTGTCTCTAGTAAGGGACATGAAGAGGTTGCGGACAAGTTAGTTGAAGACGACTCTTGAGGAATCGTTTTGTGAAGGAGAGGAAATTCAAACCGGGGATGTCAGAAAAATGTTCCATTTTATTATTTAATATTTTCTCATTAATTTGTTTTGTTGGTACCTATATTGTAGAACTCATTTTTGTGAATATTTTGATTTTTTTTACAATTTACAAGATACTTTATTTGATTACGTATTAAATACTAGAGATAAAAAATTAAGTATATTAAATGTTCTTATTAGAAAAATTTGTTAAAAAATATTAGGTATTTATATAATATGTATTTTGACGCGAAAACTGATATAAATAAGAATATGGAATTAATGATAGAAGGCCAGCAGTTTCCATCCCTGTATTTTTAGAAGTTTAGAAGACAAGCAATTAGACAGCAGTAAAACATAATCATTCAACGTGGCGTATGTCTGATTTTTACAAATAATTCAACCCCCCTTAAAAGTTTTACTAATAAATTAACCTCGTTGAAAACATTTATCTAACGCCTACAGAAAATATGAATAATTAAGCCCCCTTTGGAAACTTCATTGTACGCCCAAGTAAAATAGAAAAATTTTATAAATAAATGAACCCCCCTTTTAAATATTTTGTCAATTATGCATCATGACTGTCTAATTGGCAATCTAATTATTTTAGAACTTAGACTATATATTTTTCTCAAATTTTTTTTTTCAAATAGATTTATTTAATTACACTGTGAAATCTGACCGACCAATTTGGGAGAAATTAAATAGCGATAATTTTGAGATGTGAGAAAATACAGGTTAGGTACCCAAGTTCGAAATAAAGTGTAACTTTCTTCCTTTATGTCGTTATATATTTGAAAGATTAAATTTTTAAGAAAAATTAATATTTCCAAATCGGCATGTTTTCAATTTATAACCCTGTATATTCCCAATCCATAATGTATAATGTGTTACAATAAAACTTAACACTAGTAAATGAATTAGAGATAAACGATCTAAGTTTTAATTTTGAATTAGATTTACTGAATTTTTTGTGATTTTAAATTGGATTAAATTCATTTTTTTGAAATTTTTAGCCATAAAATCTGTGACTTGTAGCTTATACTATATTTACCGTATTTTTTACAATTTTTATCGAATTAAATTAATTTATTTTTGTAATTTTATAACTTTTGCTATTTAATGCCAATTTCAATTTTTATGTGATATTGATATTATCAAATCTTCATATTTTTTGCCATATTTATTCAATTTTTCAGTATTTTCAGCAATGTAATTTTTGTTTTTTTCGTGATTTCAATAAAATGTTTGCTATTTAATTTAAAAGTTCATATTTTTTGTACTTTTTTTGAATATTTTATGGTTTTGAATTGGATTAAGTTCATTTTTTGCAATTTTTAGCCATAAAATCTGTGACTTGTAGCTTATACTATATTTACTGTATTTTTTACAATTTTTATCAAATTAAATTAATTTATTTTTGTAATTTTAACTTATTTCCATAACTTTTGCTATTTAATGCCAATTTCAAGTTTCATGTGATATTGATATTACCAAATCTTCATATTTTTTGCCAAATTTATTCAATTTTTCAGTATTTTCAGCATACAATTTTTGTTTTTTTTGTGATTTTAATAAAATTTTAGCTATTTGATTTAAAAATTCATATTTTTTTGTACATTTCACAATCTCAAGCAAATGAAGTTTATTATTTTAATAGAATATTAATATTTTTTCCAATGTTTAGTTAATTTTATACGATTTTCAGCAATCAAATTGATTTTATCGAAATTTAATACCAATTTTAACCATAAAATTCGATTTTTCTTGCGATTTCAAATGGAAAGCAGTCAAATATTTGCCATTATAAAAAATGAAGTGTATTTTTCGACATTATTAAACGTGTAAACTAAAATGACTTTTTTTGCTATATTTAATGAGTTTTGTCAACTTAAACGATAATCATTGAATTCAGTACATTCAAAAATTCTTAACAATTTTTTCAAAACTCCGATAAGACATGATAGTTTTTCAAACTTAACGATATTTTACACATTAAAGCATGATCATATAACATATCACGATGGTCAAGAAAGAACGAGATGATTTAAAGGCAGATGAAATTTTACTTGACCATCCTGTTCGAGAAGTAGAATACAGTGTGTTTTATTTATCCTCAATAATATTAGGCATGCAGAAGAAAATTACTGTTTAATCAACAACACAACATGAAAATGAAAATTAGTAAAAATATTGTTAAAATCTCTGTCCATCTAAAATTGAGAAAATAAGAAAAATAGGAGAAGTCAGTTTAAAATTACGAAATTTAAAAGAAAATTAGTGATGAAGAGATAAATAAAACACACACTGTATAGTTTTGAAAAATACACGTACAGTATTTTTCAAAATTATCATTTTCTTTAACACACAATCGCTTATAGCTCTGTTTTTTTTTAAACTTCAACAAAGCTGATTAAAAACATTGAATGACGCTCAATTTTTGAAAATCCCATCATTTGTAACAAATTTATTCTAGACAGAATGAACAGGAGAGCATCCAATCATCCAATATTATCTAATATTTACTGCGCTCAACACGTAATTGTTTTAAAATATTTTTTTTTAGTTGGCACACACAACTTATTTTTTTTAGCACTAGTTGAAAAATATATTGCGACTTATCACCTGGGGGAACTGGTTAATACTAGATTAAAAATTTTCTGTTGAGACCCATTAGACCCACAGTTATGTTGTCACAGGCTGGAAGTATCTTATACCATTGATCTGAAAAATCGTTTTTGACAAGTTAATAAATGATCATTAAAAATACAGTGGTATAGAAAACATATACAGAAGGGAAATGACAAAAAAGTAATCCTTTTAAAAAATTGTATCGTACGCTAATCGTAAATAGACAATTTTCCAAATAAATGAACCCCTGTAAAAAAATTTATCGCACGCCAATGGTGTATGAAAATTTTTTTCAAATAAATTATCCGGTTTCAAGTAATTGGCCACTACCAAAAATAGCACAACGCTAGAAAATAGGTGCGGAAATAAATGATTTGAAAAAAAGGTTCAGACTAGAAAAAAATGGACACGGGAAAAATTAGAGACCAAAAAATGGACATGGAAAAAATTACAATCGGAAAAATGGACAAGGGAAAAATTGGAAACGGAAAAATGGATACTGAAAAAATTAGAATAAAAAATGCCAGTGGAAAAATCAGAATCGAAAAAATGGACAGGGAAGAAATAACAATAGAAAAAATGGACACGGAAAAAATTTGAAACGAAAAAATGGATACTGAAAAAATTATAATAAAAAAAATGGACAGCGAAAAGATTAGAATCGAATAAATGGATACTGAAAAAGTTAGAATCCAAAAAAATGGACAGTGAAGAAATTACAATAGAAAAAGTAGACACGAAAAAACTAAAAAATGGATACTTACTAAAAAAATTGGAATAAAAAAAATGGACAGTGAAATAAATACATTAGAAAAAATGGACACTGAAAAATTAGAATCGAAAAAATGGACAGGGAAAAAATTGGAATAAAAAAATGGACAGTGAAAAAATTACAATAGAAAAAAATGGACACGGAAAAAATTAGAATCGAAAAAAGGGATAGGGAAAAAATTAGAATCGAATAAATGGATACTGAAAAAATTAGAATCCAAAAAAATGGACAGTGAAGAAATTACAATAGAAAAAGTAGACACGGGAAAAATTAGAAACTAAAAAATGGATCCTGAAAAAATTGGAATAAAAAAATGGACAGTGAAAAAATTAGAATGGAAAAAATGGACACGGAAAAAATTGGAATGGCAAAAATGAACAGGGAAAAAATTAGAATCGAATAAATGGATACTGAAAAAATTATATTCCAAAAATTGGACAGTGAAGAAATTACAATAAAAAAAATGGACACGGAAAAAATTGGAAACTAAAAAATGGATACTGAAAAAATTGTAATTCAAAAAAATGGACACGGAAAAAATTACAATAGAAAAAATGGACACGGAAAAAATTTGAATCGAAAAAATGGACAGGGAAAAAATTAAAAACTAAAAAATGGATACTGAAAAAATTGTAATCCAAAAAAATGAACAGAGAAAAAATGGACACGGAAAAAATTTGAATCGAAAAAAGGGACACGGAAAAAATAGATTTGCAAAAAAGCAAACCCAGTAAAATAAACTCGAGAAATAGCTAGTAAGAAAATGGACACGGAAACAAGTCCTGGAAAAAAGTGGCCTGAAAAAAAAACTAGCAAATATATGGACAAGAAAAGAATAAAGACAAAAAAACACACTACTTACAGTCATGTCATGTTCTGTAATAAACGCGGGTATTTCTAACTGATCAGGTGACATAACGGCATACAGGTACTCCACTCCAGGCAAACTATTCACCTTCTGTTTTATTGCCGGTGCCATGAATGTTGTGAACCACCAGGTCATCATCTGAAAACAAAAATAAAATATTTTCTCTATATGTTCCGTATGGTGTATTACCAGATAGGATAATTTCTGAAGGAAACGTTAAAGGCTGTGAAAATCTTGAATTTGTAGACACTGTATAAAAAATGTGTAAAATAAAAGTACGTACCTTTGTCCAAAACGTTGGGTGAATTACATAAAACGCTTTGAGGTTCTTCTTGTATTTGTAAGGTAGAATGTTATAAACTTCTTTCAACCATGAAAAAGATGGGTAGTTATTACTTGACGTTAACGTATGGAAGTATGCTATGACGTAATCTCCCTTCACGATAGGGTCTAGAAGGGTTATTAGGTATAACAGTGCCTGAAAAAAATTTAAAAAAATATTGTAACATTTCAGTTTTAAATTTTAAAAATTACGAACTTGCCAATGGTATATCTTCAGGAAGTGATACAGTATTCATGGAGACAAATGAGTGAACCCTACAAAAAAATGTTGTACGCCTATGGTGAATGGAAATTGACAATCAAACATCTTTAAAAAATGTTTGTCCGTTATATAAAAAATTTCACAAACATTGATATAAAAAAAGAAAAAATAAGAATTCTCAAAGACAAATGAATGAACCCCCCCAAAAAATGGTATTGTACGCTTATGGTGAATGGGAACTGTTGAGAATCAACCCTCTTTAGAAAAAATTCAATCATGTAGAAAATTTCACAAACATTGAATAAGAAAAAATAAGAATTCTCAAAGACAAATGAATAAACCACCCAAAAAAATGGTATTGTACGCTTATGGTGAATGGAAACTATTAAGAATCAACCCTCTTTGAAAAAATTCCAATCATATAGAATATTTTACAAACATTGATTTAAAAAAAGAAAAAATAAGAATTCTCAAAGACAAATGAATGAACCCCCCCCCCTAAAAATGGTGTTGTACGCCTATGGTGAATGGAAATTGTTAACAATAAACTCTTTAAAAAAAATTTATCTTATATAAAAATTAAGATAGAAATCAAATAAAAATATGCCTTACCTTATCTAAATTAATTTTATTGAAGGGAAACCATTTTCCGATAAAAACCACTACCGGTCTGCCGAGTCTGTCCACTCCGCATTGATATAGACATCCAATTCCAGATACTTCTGTCAAGTCTTCAGATTTGGCACGTCTCAAAAGTCGTTCGTATCTGAAATGAAAAAAAAAACTTAACTAGTAAACGACATTCAACCGTTTAAAAATCCCAATTCAACAGTTTATTAAATTTGCTGGTTTAAAATTAATTTAAGAGTATAAATAAATTGATTAGATCCGTTTTCACTGGACTGTAGATACGAAAATAGTTGGTCAATTCGACGTAAAACATATAATATATACATCCACTGCTACTTTTAGAATATTTTGCAGCTATTTATAAAAACAAATGCGTAAAATTTTAATTCATTCAATCTAGGAGTCAAATAGTTCATGGAATTGGTACATTTTACCTTACATGAGATAAGGTAGTTCTGATTTTTTGATATGTTGTATCTGATAAAGTGGTAATAACAAATCCAAATTTTCGACTTCGAAAGCCCTCCGGATATTTGTTAAATATCTCAAAAACCTCAAACTTTGTTATTTTTTTCAGGCTTTGCCAATTTTAACCACCAAGGACTAATATTACGGCAAAAGTAGTTATATACAATCTAAAAACAAACAAAATTTGTAAAATAAATTTATTTTTTTAGTTTTGGTTGGTTTTAACCATCAAGAAACTATTTTACCGTAATATGAGTCCTCGATAGTCAAAATTGACAAAAACCGAAAAAAGTGCGAGAATTTAACGGTTTTTGAGATATTTAAGAATGATCCGGACGGCTTTCGAGGTCGAAAACTTGGATTTGTCATCACCACTTCATCAGATACAACATATCAAAAAATCAGAACTACCTTATTTCATGCATGGCAGCACCCCTATTTTAGTACGATTTCCATGGACTGAAACTATCTTAATTTAATATTTTGTTTGCGAAATACAAATACATACATACAAATTTGGGACATCCCATACATACCAATATACCAATCATTGCGTTATATTTTTTATATAATTCTTGTTCGTTATAATTATGGTAATAACACTAAAAATTTAAGAATAATTATTGAAATATAGTTCCTAATATATTGTAGATTAAAATTGAAAAGCATAGTCTAGTCAAAGTATACAAAATATTCGTGAAATGCCGCAAAAAATACAAAAAACTTGCAAATTCCAATTTGAGTATTTAAAAGGGTTGTGATTAACATGAGAAAAACTTACGATGCTAGGCATGTAATTTTCCGGAAAATCGTTAAGTAAATTTTAGTTTTTTTGTTTTTTCACTCTAATTGTTTAAATAATTAAATTACAGGAAAATGTTCGAATTAAAAAATTGTAGCTAATACATTTATCTACAAAATTTGTCTGAACATTTTTTTTGTATCTGCGGTATTTTTCAAAATATACAGTATTTCCCTAGTAGTATTTTTGAACATCAATTTTCATGTTTTTAATTTTACGATAAGTAAACAATGACATCAAGGAAAATATTCTAGAAGGAATTATCGCTGGGATAAGTATTAATTAAATAGGAATTATAATTGTTTTTTGACTTTTTAGCTCTAGTTTTTTATAAATAAACTGATTTCACAGTTAGAAAATCTACTTTTTCAAATTTGAAAGTAATTCTATCTGAAATCTAAGATCTTTCTCTACATTTTACAAGTGTTTATTTATTTTTTCAGAACGTTGTAAGCCCAAAATTATCAACTTTTAAGTCGAGTGGTTAATAAATTTGGCTCCCGGGCCGTTCGCGCGTAACTACTACAACTGACATTAATTTTATCTCGAATACTTTTCAATTTACAGAAAAACTTTTCAGATAAAATTTGTAGATAAATATATCAGCTACAATTTTCGATTGGAACATTTTTCTGTATTTTCATTATTCAAGCAATTAGAGTGAAAAAACCAAACAAAAAAATTTATCCAACCACTTTCCGGAAAATTGCATGCCTAGCATCGTAAAGTTTTTCTCATGTTGAACATAACCCTTTTAAATGCCCAATTTTGAATTTTTGTATTTTTTGTGAGGTTTTATGTGTACTTTGACTAGGCTATTACTCAACCTAATTAAGTGTTTCGTAGATGCATTCAGCATTGTCGTTTTTGGTACAACTATCTTCAATTGCTTGATAATATGACACTGCATACAAGTATTAAATTCAAGGATTTTAACATTTCAAGCAAAACGAAACAATTTTTACGTTTCGCTTTAGGTAAATAAGATAAGTAACAAAATAAAACGTGAATTTCTAACAGTTTTATTATTCAAGTGAGGTTTTTGTATGAATAAATTGATAGAGAAGAAATAATCTGTTGGAGAAGATAATATTTAAGGCAAATTAAAAAGTACCGAAGGAAAGAGAGGATCATTTTTTATTTAGACGAAATCTGGGTTAATAAAGGACACACTGTTAGCAAATATTGGCAGGACAAAAATTAAAGCTCTCGCTAGGGTTTTTTAAAAGGCTTGTCGACTGACTTGAAAGCTCCTTCTGGTAAGGGTCGCAAATTATTTATTTGTATTCGAATCTTAGTTAACTAAGACTACCATGAGAAAATTAACTCTGATGTTTTTTTGAAGATTATTTCTCCGAAATGATCAAGTCAATTCCTAAAAATTCCTTCATTGTTATGGACAAAGCCAGCTATCATTTCAGACTAGTAGAAAAATGTCCATTATCCAACTGAATAAAGAGGCTGATTGAAAAAAAAAACATTTTGATGCTGAAGTCAGAGAATTTATTGCTAGACAATAGTACCTTTAAATTCAAAGATGTTAGAGAACTTTTGAAAGCCAAAGATAGCAATGAAGCCAGAATTTAGACATGGAAAAACAGGACACCTTCCCATACTTTCGACGATATGGAGTAAAGCTGGTTCCGAAGGTAGAAGGGTTTAGCTATGATTAAAATAATTTACTGTAACATACCTTATCTTTTCTACAGATTTGTCCAACATAACTGAAATTAGCACCAAAGTTTTTAAACGGTAAGAAACACTATCTGATACTGAGCAAAGCAATAGGCTCTGAATCTTTTATATATCAGAAAAATGCGCATTTATATATATCCCGATAAATATTTTCAATTCATCATTAACACTTTACAGTAGGTAGTTAATATTAAAGAAAATATTGTTATTAGGATTCATTTTCCGGAAAAGCGTTGACCCTGTTACCATTTGTTTATGTTCAAAGAAAAATATTTAAAAATAGAAGTTTTGCATGTAGAAAGTTATTTTAAAGTTCGGAATTGTCGATTTAGTGATACAGATGCTATTTATAGGTTGAATGTGTAAATAGGAAATAGATTTTGTAATGAAATTACAACCTTTTCAGATTTAGATGAATTTAAAACTTTTTGTATTTTTAATTTATATCCCAAAGAAGTTTAAGTATACTTAGCAAAAGCTAAAGCATATATAGGTACGTCTCTCTTGCCGAAAAATATATAAGATTTAAATTTCTTTACCTTTCGTCAACATCCTCAATATCATCGATACTAGTCCAGCCCAATAAGTTAGCGAACGTTGAAAATAAACCGGGTGAATCGGCAACGGTTTCAACCATGTTCCAAAACTATTTTCTCCTCCCAAAATGAATATTTTTATATCGCGAAATGTATACGGAAAATTTAACGAATCGTTATAGAAAATAATTCAAGTCAAGCGAATGAGTGAAATAATATCGTGCATTCTCGGCGAAATCTCGTAATAAACTAAACGCTTTTCTGTGTCTACTCTGCACTATGAATGTTGCGTTATACTTGTTACCTACTACCACCTGGGATTGTGTGTTTATGAGTTGATGTCACGATACGGATGCTAGAGCACATGCGAGATTTTCTTTTTTAGGTAAAGTGGAAATTAGATTAAATGTCCAATATTTTTTTAATGTACAAGTTTTTATATTGAAGAAATGAGAAGAATAAATTAGTTTAAATTTTTTTTAAAAAACGCTGATCTGAGATGGAATAATGACATGTAGGCCAGTCGGAAAAAATGGCGACCGCTAGAGCTAGCGCTGTCACTTAGCGGTCAAATTCGGGTGGAACGCTACCGAAACGTTGAAATAAAGAATTTAAAAATATTGTGGTTTGTGGTTTAATTTCCCAAGAAATTAAAAAAAGAAAAAATAAAGAAGATTCCTACCCGAATCTATAAAAATTTCTATTTTCGCTTATAATACAAAAAATCATTGAATCCAAAAATGTATGTGAATTAATTAACTTTGTAACTATATATTCTTGATCTTAGAAGTTTCCCCAACATTTCTACGCAAACCCCATTAAAATTACTCCAGTTTTATCAAAGTTACAGTATTTAATATATATATTTTCTTGTAAATTCAAGATTCCTAAAATTTACAAAATATTGAAAAGTGCCATATTTCGTAATTAGGAAAAATTAATTATCCGTAAATTTTATTTATGGAACGGACGCTAATCCACTAATCCCTTAAAAGGTACAAGAGTAAAGGTCTCAATAATCTGTATACCTAACTCGTGCTCGATTGAAAAATTTACCTGTTCAAATTACCATCCCATCTATAGGAACAGGTATTATTGTTAAATTGGGTTTTCCTGAAGTACTTACTAGAAAGGATTTTGTTTCGGGTTTGATATTTATGAATGAGTTAGCTTTATTTCGTAATTGGGAGGGTTAAGAGCAGCTCTATAAACATATCGATTCGCGAAGTATCAAGTCAACGTGGGAAAATATTATTAATTGTAGAACAACACAAATTTAATCAAAGCAGCAAAAAGTTAACGTCTGGAGAAATTAAGTGGGTGTGTGTGAATAGAAAGTGTAACGCATATTTTCGGACAATCGGTGATTCTGGTGGTCGTGTAATAACAGAAAAAGTGTTAACTCATAATCATCCTGCAATAGAAGAAAACATTATCCAAAGACATATAGTGAGTGCATCTGCTAAACGAAAGGCCTTTGATGACATTTGTGAAAAGCCTAGCAAAGTTACTCGAAAATGTTTTGAATCCAATTTAAATGAACTTAAAATGAATGATTTAAATTGTATAAAAAAAAACAATTTATTATGAAAAACATAAAAAGTTTCCAAAACTTCCATCAAATGCCGAAGAGGTGTTTGAAGTTTTAAACAATATCAATACACGCACTTTACAAGATGAGAACTTTGTACTTATAAACGATGTTGGATTAAATTTAATTGTATTTTGTACTGAAACTAATTTGAAATTTCTCTGTGAGTGCACTACACTTTACATGGATGGGACGTTTTCGTATTGTACCAAGTATTTTTTACAATTGTTTACAATCCATGGCCTACGTAATGGACATTACATACCACTTGTTTTTTGTTTATTGCGAGATAAAAAAGAAGACACCTACAAAAAATTATTTCGCAAATTAATTGATACGTGTAAGGATAAGAATTGGAATCTACTGCCTGAACAAATAGTAATTGATTTTGAAATCGGCATTCATAATGCTACGCGATTGATTTGGAGTGAAGCTAGATTGATAGGCTGCCGATTCCATTTAAGTCAAGCATGGTGGCGAAAAATTCAAAATTTGGGACTATCGTCGGAGTATAAAAACAAAGAAAGTGATATTGGAAAATGGTTGCGTTAATGCTTTGGAATTATGTTTTTGGACCTAGATTTAGTTAGCGACTTCTTCGTTTTTGAACTTATGGAAGAAAAGCCCAACGACGAAAGATTGTGTGCGTTTGCTGATTATTTAGTGGAAAACTATATATCGGAAGAGGCTCGTTTTCCTCCTAATATATGGGCAGAAGCATCAGCTAGTATACACAGAACCACAAAAGCATGTGAATCATTTCACAGCCATTTAAATAGTTCATTTTATAATGCACATCCCTCATTATTTGTTTTCGTTGAGGTATTGCTAATAATTCAGGAAGAGACTTACATTAAATGTCGCAGTGTAGATAATACTAAAATCGTGAGAAATGCAACAAGGAAAAAACATGATTTCCTAAAAAAGACTATAGATAATTTTAAAAATAAAAAGATATCAACATTTACTTTCGTTAAAACAGTATCATGGTATAATAGTATTAATAATATGTAGGTAGTTCTAAGTTTTTTATGTGCAATACCTATATTTAATTAATACGTTTTATAGTAGTTTTATTTCAAATAAATGACAACTGTATATGTAGGTCTTGAATATTTAATTATAATAAATAAGAATTAAAAACCGCAGTTCCGATGCACCCGGGCACGAGTTGGTGTATTAATTTTCTACCTGGTTTTTGAACGGGCACGAGTTGGTCAGTGATTTTCGGGGCCAGGTAATAACGGGCACGAGTTGGGAAACGCCGTATGGAACAGACCTCCCAAATAACAGTTTCCTTTCTTCGAAAAAGTGCTTCAATGCCACCTTATTATATAATATATTTTTTATTGAGATTATTGGTTTTTTATGAGAATATAATATTTATATTATATATGAGTAATTTGCTAAAAATGATTATGTGCTATGACAAAAAAAAATGCCATCTTAAAGCCGACACCTTCTTCTTCAAAACGCCGTATTACAATTATTTATATCTACATTATAACTGTAGGTACAATAGTTTATAATGTATTCCACCGCGCTTCAGAAAATAGAGTCGCGCGGATGCGGAACACATACTTAGTTTACCGAATTTTGTCCGGACAAACCATTGCTCGGACGAAAGAAACGCAAGAGACCTTTTTTGTTGTAAAACACTCCCTCTACACGGTGGAATTTTTTATTTTTCTCTACATTCCTCCCAGCGCGAAATATTGAAAAATTTCGAAAAAAAAGTTTATTGACTTTTTTTTTTCTAATTTGGTAAACCTTTTTTTATATTAATCTACATACTTTAAGGTACTTATGTTGTTACCCCTATCGTCAGGCCTAATGCAATTAAGCCATAAAAGTATTAGCTGTGACAGTATCGTATTTATTTGTCCCTGAGTTGACAAATTTTTATGGTTCTCGTCGAATTCATTAGCATTTTTTTATAAATATTTTTCACAGTATTTTCAGAATTTTGAAACTCAAAATCAAAAATTGAAAATTTTGTAAAAAAACTATCCAGATAAACTACAAAAACAGAAATGGAGGAAGATCACATGAGGTTGTCTGAACAGAGAAAAATCGGTAGAAATTCTGTGAGTGCAGATAAGAAAGATCTACAAGATGCTGCAAGACAATTTATAAAAAATGCTATCGTATTTATTTGGTTAGCGAATAATGAATTATTATCTGAAATAAGACTTTTTGGTCATTCCTGTTATACATACTTTATTTTCATTAGGAAAATGCGACTCTGCGGAGTAAATCCGAAAAGTTTTATGATTTTATTGCATCTCAAGCCTAATTTTCAAGTCAGTTTCTTAGATCGTAAAAAGAAGAAGAATAGCAAGAGACAAAGACCTGAGAATAGACAAAAATGCACTAGAATCCATTTTCCTGTCAAAAGATTCTACAAGGTTCCAAGGATAAAAAGGGCAAGGAATGGTGATGAGAGGAAGGGAAGTGAAAGGTTTACTAAAGGTGATATCAGACGGTTCACTTTTCGTTCATTTTTGTCTTTCACTCGGCATCTTTCACTCGAAATGATACATCTGAACTCAAAATGAAACAAGAGTGCTGAATGAATTCATTAATGAACCGATCCAACGATGTTGGATTTTTTCATTCGGTATAATTCACTCCGTCAGAATTAACGAAAAATGAACCGTCTGCACACAAAGAGAACGTTCACTCGGATTGAACTGATTCCGAGACGCACTACATCACCCGACGACATATTTTGAAGAAGAAGAGATGAATGTTCTTTTCTTTGTATTCACACTAAGTCGTGTGAACATGGAATGAAAGAATAATGAAGCATTCACTTGTGTGAATATTCACTCGAATGAACCGTCTGATATCACCTTAATAAATTATTTCTTGTAAAATTTTTAAAACTTTTTGGAATGCACAAACTGGTTGATAATGGGAGAGGCGTAGTTTTCCTCTAAAATAAATTTCCTATAAATCTGGCGCTGTTTAGTTCGGTAATTTGGGATGAAAGCTGTTCCCTTTATAGTGCAAAATGCATTTGTAAATTAATTATAGTCTCGTATATTGACAGTTTATGATTATTACCGGGGATAATGTCATTTGCTGTATATTAATAGACAGAGATGATACTATACAGCATAAACTTGGGAAAAATGAAAAAATTATGAATTTATCGGATGAAATAGTTCGGGAGCTAGTTGAAGAAATGAAACTACAAAACTTTTATTCGTATCTTATTTCGTTTCACATTATTTTCAGATACTCTGTAAGGTAGGTGTTGAAAAATTGTATTCTAGAAATCTTAATTTATTATCCCATGAGAAAAAAATATATACCTTGTCAGTAGCTAGATGGGGATGGATAAATAGGGGTTTTGTAGTAAACAGTTTTTCAATATCATTAGGACTTTAAATTTAAATTAGGTTATTAATGACAAAATAATATGAGTGGGCTGAGGAGAACGTCAAATAAAAATGTTTTCAAATAAGTTATCTTTGTGTCAATATACTTTATGACAATAAAAGAATAATTCAAAATTTTTAGGGACCTCTAATCTCGGTAAATTAGAAAAGGTTACAAAATTCAAATTATATCTTCTTAAATGATTATCTACATAAATAATAAATTATTTCAACATTTGAAGGTCGTTGAATGAAATGCATTGTACAGATAAGTCATGTGATGCTTCTATAAAGTCGACAGACTACGCACTTTCTTTTAAGTTGTGGAGGGAGAAGTGCCATAAAAAATGTTTTCAGTAAGAAACTAAAATTTATAAGAATTGAGGTTAAAACTTGAATTGTTCGAATAATTTTATGTTCATGCGGAAAGCAGAAGTTTTTTTTTTCGAAAAATATATCGAACTATAAAAAATTGATGGGTTGGGGAGAGCAAAACAAAATGAAGATTATTAATGATATTTTCTGTAAATTCCTTGTGGCATTACGTATTCTTTTTTCTCTTATTTTTTTGGAATCAAACCACAATCATGTTTTTTATTTCGACGTTTCGGTAGCGTTCCAGCTACCGTTGTCAAGATTAACTAGTAATGAAATAATTTTTGGTCCCTATCTGACACAACGAAAAAAATTTGACAACTAGACAATCAATAATATTTTGAAGTTCAAGACTACAAAACTTTGTTGTCAACTTTTATTAAGGTAGATCACATCTCTGGTAAAATGTGAAATAAATTATTTTATTTTATGACATTCTAACGATATGATAGTCTATTAGAAATGTAATCCAGCTAGTTGCACGTTCCAGGAACGGTTTTTATTGGGATAGCGCTTTTTTCGCTTATTTTGGAAATGTTGTTAATAAAACGCATTTGTTGTTACTTTTTGCGTATGATTATTTTTGTTTTGCGACAAATTCTATTTAGGTGAAACATCTAGACTATTGAAAGTCCGAATAAGTGAACATAAAAAGTACATAAAACATAGGGAGTTCTTTAAATCAGGTATTTGCAAACATGCTTTGAAGAAGGGCATAAAATTCAATGATATTCGACAAAAATAATATTGTGAATTTCTTTATAGCTGAGTACACATTACTAGAAAGTCAAGAAAACATTTTTGTATTCTGTGTAACATTTTTTATTTAATATTGCAACGCGCTTTCGGCTGTTAGGCCATCATCAGTGCCATACCTGCAAGTAAGCAATAATCGTTGGAAAATGTTTTTAAAAAATAAATTAGTAAAGAATTACTTACTCGTCAGATATGAAAGAAGAAACCTAGTCAAATTTCCACAACACATTAACGTCACTGTTAAAATTACATTAAATTTAAAAATTTTATTTTTTATTATTTTTATTTTTAATTTATTTTTCAATTTTTTTATTTTTTAAATAATATTGAAAGAGCCCAATAATAAAAGACGAAAAAACAAAGAAAGTACTTTAATACAACTAAGTGCAGATAAATGTGTAGCTAGTATTTCAGCCGAATGTAGTCAAATTTGGTTACCAATGTTAGAAAGAGAAATTTCCAATAATCAATTACCTGCGTTATCAGGATAGCATCATAAGTTTTTATCCAGGTTTTCTTATGATTTATCATTGGAATAGTTGTTAATCGATACACACTTCAATACACAAAATCCCAAAACTGAGTTATACATATTTTGAAAACAAAAGTAATCATACACAAAAAGTAACAACAAACGCGTTTTATTAACAACATTTCCAAAATAAGCGAAAAAAAGCGCTATCCCAATAAAAACCGTTCCTGGAACGTGCATTTCACTGGATTCCATTTCTAGTAGACTATCATATCGTTAGAATGTCATAAAATAAAATAATATATTTCACATTTTACCAGAGATGTGATCTACTATGAGTGGACCTCAAAGTATAGTAGTCTTAAACTTCAAAATATTATTGATTGTCTAGTTGTCAAATTTTTTTCGTTGTGTCAAATAGGAACCAAAAATTATTTCATTACTAGTTAATCTTGACAACGGTAGCTGGAACGCTACCGAAACGTCGAAATAAAAAACATTATTGTAGGATTCCCAAAAAAATAAGAAAAATAGTACATTGTTTACCAGGTAGGAAAAGCTTAACATTCCTGGACGACTGTGAAGATTGCTAAGTCGAGGCGCAAGCCGAGACTTAGCAACACAGAGTCCAGGAATGTGGCTTTTCCTACGAGGTAAACATACTATTTTTCCGCAAATCGTTTAAAATTCGACAGATATTGATTGATTTAAAAAAAAAACGCGATAATTTTATTCCCAAATAAATGGTGCTTTGAAATTCCTAATAAAATTACTTGGGTTACTATGGAAACGTATTGAGGTTGAATTGTCAAACTTGACGCTTATAAATTTAATTGCTGGTGTTCTCGAAAGTAAAATGATAAGTGATGATGAAATTTCCATTCCTGGGACTCCTCCAGAGCTGGTTGAGGCAGTGAATACTGCTTCATTAGAATTATTGCCAAAGAAATCAAGAGAAAAGTACGAAAATGCATACAGACGTTTTATGGATTATCGCATGAGTAAAAATACGAGTTCTTTCTCAGAAAATGTTGTAATGGCATACTTCCTAGACCTTTGTTTAAAGATGAAATCTTCAACATTATGGGCCAATTATTCAATGCTGAAGTCAACCCTTGCACTTAAACACAATGTAGATATATCTACATACTCAAAACTTCGTTCTTTATTGAAACGGCAAGCTCAAGGTTATAGGGCAAAGAAATCTAAGATTTTAACGAAGGAAGAAATTGAAAAATTTATCCAGGAAGCTTCAGATAAAGAAAATTTAATGATTAAGGTAATTTACAAGGTTTTAATTTCTATTTAGATTATAGCTTTATTTATTTTTTAGGTGGCTGTAATATTTGGTATTTCTGGGGCCTGTAGAATGGATGAGTTAGTCCGAATGACTGTACACGATATAGAAGACTTAGAATCTAAGCTTTTAATCAGCATACCTGATTCGAAAACCAACAAACCAAGATCATTTGTAATTAATCAGATCTACTTGAATGTTTATCGAAAGTATGTTTCGTTAAGACCAGAAAATATGAACAGTGACCGATTTTTCTTTAAATATCAAAGCGGAAAGGGTTGTAGACAAGTGGTAGGAATTCATCAATTTAGAAAAATGCCCAAAATAGTTGCTACTTATTTGAACTTGGTAAATCCGACAGAATATACTGGTCACTGCTTTCGTCGGTCTTCTGCAACAATATTGGTTGACTCTGGTGCCGACATAACTAGTTTAAAGAGGCATGGCGGATGGAAGTCATCAAACGTTGCTGAAGGATATATCGAAGAATCGCTTAACAATAAGGTTGAGGTGGCAAATAAAATTTTCACAGTACAAAATATTCAACAAAATGACCCTACCACCCTGCATGTTGTCCAAAATGTTTCTCATAGTTCTAAGAGTGTTCCTCCAATGTTCAATAATTGTACTAACTGTCAAATTACTGTAAATATAACAAATTGATCTTAAAAATGTATTCAGCAATGACTTGATGTTTTCAAAATATAAATTAATTCCTTATAAGCAATGTGTTTTCAATCATTTATGTAGAACACTAACAACTGTACGGAAATATCATTTCCTTACAGTAAGGAAGTCCTGACTTTTTCTTCAAGAAATTTTGACAGGAATGTCAAAATTTCCTAGCGATTTGCGGAAAAAAATATTAATGATGCCGAACTCAAAAGGTTTCAGTTTATGTTACCTCAGTTTATATCTGACTATTCTCATAACATGTCCAATTTGCGTTTTATCAAATCGCGTACATTTAAATAGAGATCGATTTTTCAAAGTTCACAAAATACTAAAAATAGAAAGTTTCATTTGTATATATTCATACTGTGTTCAAACATGATAACATAGAAAAATTAAATGTCAATAGCGAAACAAAGCGAACAGAATTTCAAAAGCTTTAGTATTTTTAGCGAAAAGTGGCAATGAAAAATAAAGCTGAAAAAATTAGATTACTGTAAAAAAAGTTGGAAAAAAAAGTGAAGTGCCAGTTACCTACTCACACTTACCGTTATATTTGTAAACAATACAAAAAAAATATTAAAAATAGATCGCAAATCTTGACAAGGTAGTAGTTTACGATCGCTGTAAAATTAAATCTCGTTCAGATGACGAATGCGTCAAGAAATTTATTAGAGAAGATAAAAAAAAGGATTTATGAAAGAAATATGGGATACGAAAAACAAATATTGCATGGTTATAGTACAAATTAAAGGATTAATTAAAGTTATTAGAAATGTAAATAAAACTGAGTACGAGATTATTTTAAAGCGTAAAAAAAAATAATTTTAAGGTTCATCTTTACTTTCTTTCTAAGTAAAGATACGACAAAAAATAAAGAGGTAGAAGAGAAAGACAACGAAATCGATTGAAATAACAATTTTTTTCATTAAAACTGCTCAATTTTTTTTCGTAGAGCTTTGTATAATAGGTAGGGACTCCATAAAACCCCTTAAAATGTTTTTCTTTAATGAAACACCCTGTATAATTGAATAGGAGTAAGATAATAATAATCTATTGAAGCCAAAACTTTTTAATGCTCATTAAAAATTCAATAACTCGAATAATTTTGCTAATATTTATTACATGAAATACATCAAATACAGGGTGATCTATAGAATCCTATAGATCCTATAGAATATATAGGACAGATAATTACAATCCACAAAAAAGGTGACCAGCATCAATGCCAAAACTATAGAGGTATTACATTACTGAATACTGCTTATAGAATACTATCAGCTACAATAAACACAAGGCTTAGAGACACTACAGGAAATACTATATGACGATATCAGTGTGGATTCGTAAAAGGAAGATCAGCGGTAGATGCAATATATACACTGAAGCAGATAATAGAAAAAGCATATGATCATCAAATAGAACTAGAAATGTTATTTGTAGACTTTCGGCAAGCTTTCGATTCAATACATAGATGCAAACTTTTGTCCGCGTTGAAAGAACTAGGCATTAATGATAAATTAAGAAGGTTAATCAAGATGACTATGGAAAACTCAAGAGCTACGATAAAAACACAAAGAGGAGAAACTGAGGAAATAAACATAAAGACAAGGTGATTTGCTATCTGCAACATTATTTAACCTAACTCTTGAATATGCAATGAGACGAATAAAAAAAAGCAATTTCAGGACGAGCGGAAGACAGATAATTGCTTATGCGGACGATATAGTAATCATATCAAAGACAAGAAAGATTCTGGAAAACACAATAAAGGAAATCACAAGTGAAGGAAATAGAATGGATTTAGAAATAAATGCAGATAAAACAAAAATAATGATTTTTGGTAAAATAAATCAAACCAATGCAATAAAGATCGGAGATTTCGAATTTTAAAAAGTGGAGAAATTCAAATACTTAGGTGTCACAGTAACAAACACTGGAAACAAGAAAAAGGAAATAGAAGAAAAAATCATTAATGCAAATAGGGCTTACCATGCCAATAAAAAACTTTTAAAAAGCAAATTACTCTCAAGACAAACCAAAATCAATATTTATAAAGTGCTAATAAGACCCGTCATCTTGTATGCTGCTGAAACAATGACACTGACTAAAAAGGAAGAAGAAGACTTGAGAATAATAGAAAGAAAGATAATGAAAACAATATTGGGACCAATCAAATTGAGAGATAACGAGTACAGACAAAGAATGAACTATGAAATTGAGCAAGAACTAGAAGGAGAGGACATAGTCAGGAAAATAAAAAAGACAAAGAATGAAATGGCTGGGACACATATATAGAGCAGAAGAACAAGAAATAACACTGCAAATGACACAATGGGATCCTGGGGGAAGAAAACGTAGGGGTAGCCCTAAAATAGCTGGAACAGGTGAAGGAAGATATGACAAGAGCCGGAATTGGAGGATGGAAGGACAAAGTTAAGGATAGGAAACTATAGAGAGCATTGATAGAGAAACTCAAAAAGGAAAAACGGGGATTCATCCACCCCAATAATATGGATCTAGAAAGCGTGAAGCGGCGAAACCCCAGCAGGGGTATCAAGCCATTATGTATATATATATATAAGTAGACAGACCCAATATTTTTTGTAGAATGTCGAGAAAAGACCAAACTAGATGTCGAGCACCAGACCAAAAATACTTAATGACCAAGGTAAATAGGTACCTACCTACATATTTAAACTTAATAATTTTTGATTACTAATTTTGTATAACAGTAACAGACCTATATACGTTTTATATTAGTTCAATGTGATCCCGTAGGAGGGTTTAGGACCCGGTTTGTTCATTTTTTTTTATATTTTTTTTCAAATCAAATTTATTTTTCGTAGAAAAAATAGTGTATGCAAGTTTCATGTAATGGTTATTAATACACTCGCATTAATCATACGAAGCTCGTCTTTGGCTCGTTTCGTAGCCCAGACACCTTTGTTAAGGAGTCTTATAATAAATAAAATAAAATGGTAGAAATATGAAATATTTATAATATAATCAAATTCATATTCATAATTTAGCGGTGCAGTTTAATAGCTCTTTCAGGTTTGGTGTTAGGTCTAGGCGCTTGTATGTAATGGTGTATTCCTGGCAGTCTGTGAGAATATGTTTGACGGTTAAAGGACTATTGCAGTGACGGCAGACGGGAAGGTTTTCAGAAGACATCAAGTAACCATGTGTGTATCTGGTATGGTTGATCCGCAATCGTCTAATGACAGCAGCTTCTCTCCTGGTTAGGAAATCGAGGGAGGGACAGCCGATTAATGGTTGTATATCGTAAAGGGCTGTTTTGCTGTTGTGCCAAAAATTTTGCCAGGACTCCTTGACGGACTTTTTGAATAATAGTTTTATGTCATCTGGGAGTTGGAACGTTGTTGTGGTGATGGAAGAAGAGGCTTCTTTAGCATGGTGGTCATCGTTTTCATTGCCAGTAATTCCAATGTGAGATGGGAGCCAGATAAGACAGACTGTTACATCACGAGCTGAGAGAGTTTGATAGTTGTCATGGATGTTTTGAACTATTGGATGGTCAGTAAAGATGGTATTGAGTGAATTAATTGAGGAAAGTGAATCGGTACAAATGGCGACGCGCTTGACAGGAGAAGAGATTTGCTTGGAAGATGCTATACAACTCACCAGTGTGAATGCTACATGTTGAGGCAACCGATAGGAACCTATTAGTTCGTGGTTGGTTGTGACGGAGCAGCCAACACCAAAAGAAGTTTTTGAGGCGTCTGTGTAGAGAACTACATCATATGGTGTTTTTTCTAATATTTCCAAAAATGCTTTCTTTATAAGTATGTTGGGCGATTCATGTTTATTGAACTTGGTAAGGGAGGTATTGAATAGAGGAAGTTGTTTAGTCCAAGGAGGGATATGAGGTTGGGGGAGCGGAGTGATCATTGAAAAGTCGGTATTCTGAAGTAATGGGAGAAGAAGATGGGCAATAGATTTTACGCTACGTTTGGAAGTAGTGTTGGAAGGATGATGTTGAGACATTGTAAACAGAGGGTAAACAGGGTTAGAAGGGTTAGAATATGTTGATGCAGCGTATGAAAGAAGGAGGGATTGACGTCTTAGGAACAGGGGTGGCTCATTTGCTTCACAGTATAGACTAGCAGCTGGACTAGAACGGAAAGCACCTAGAGAGAGTCGAAGGGCTGTATTGTGAATAGAGTTCAGTGAGTCGATGGTGGATTTGGAGGCTGACATGTAAATAAAGCTGCCGTAGTCTAGTTTAGAACGGATGAGGGATCTGTAAACTCTTAATAAGGTATTTTCGTCGGATCCCCAGTGATAGTGGCAGAGAGCTTTGATGATATTAAGTCTTTTAAGACAAATGCCTTTGAGTGTGTTGATATGAACTTTCCAATTAAGCCGAGAGTCGAAAGTTAATCCAAGAATTTTGCAATAATTAACGGCAGGCAACAGGGAGTTATTAAAGAAGATTAGCGGTGTACCGGATGGGGATCTTCTGCTAAACTTTATGACCTTCGATTTACTTGGAGATAAGGAAAGATGTAGGTTGTTGGCTCTATCTTGCAGCAAATTTACTGCGTTTTGTAGAAGTTTGCAGATGGTGGAAACAGATTTTCCATGGCAGTAGACAATTAAATCATCAGCATATTGAACATATTTGATGGGAGTAGGAAAGTTGGCGCATAAGTCGTTTATTGAAAGGATGAATAGGGTGGGACTTAATACAGATCCTTGAGGGACACCATCATTTTGGGTGTGAGGCTGGGAAAGTTTACCATTTGCAGAGACTCTAAATGACCCCAAATGATCCCAAAGACATTGAAATTCCTCAAATCAACTAACCTCTACCACAAAATATAAACTAGTGATATTCTACCGAGTATTTTACATGTTTTATGTTTTAAGATAGTGTATGTATTAATATGTCTTTTTGTCTTTTGCACAGTGCCAATGGCCATATTTGTCGAGGCACTTAAATTCTAATAAAAAAAAAATTCATAATTCTTTTTAAAATGTAAAAAATATATATTACCTATATATTTCTACACGTTTTGTACGTTTTAACTCCCAGCATCATTGTACTTACCAAAAAAAGATAACTAAGTTACTGATAATAAAGTAATATTTCATAATTATATCTGAAAAACCATGTCGCATTTAAATAATCATTCATAATGTGGAAATATGCATAAAAATTAAACACAAACAGAGTATTTTCCATATATTTAGCATTGAACATCACCGATTGAGATTCCCACATGACGTCACACGCTGTCGGCTACATGCGCAAGAACATACCATGCGTAAGTGTATCGTGGTACAAACCTTGCTTTTCTCAACCAAACATAAAAAGCGGTTTGAAAACTCATTTTCTTTAAATATTTGTATTTGGGAATTATTTTTTCCCTCTCCTCAGCTTTCGACGTTCCATCTTGCTGGTCGTCACTACACTTTTCTTTCATTATTAACAATAAAAATTATTCACTCAATATTAAAAAATCGATTATCGAGTTTATAATCCGATTGAAAAATATGAGCAAACCAATATAGAGTCTACTAAAGACTGAATGTGAATGTAGTTAGTTGAAGCTTCAGCGAAAGCCAGCTCATTGGTACTGAATAAAATATAAAATTACGCCAAATCTAGTTGGTATATTTATGATGTGAATCGATAACAGTAGCGTGACTCATAGTAGGTAATCTGGTCGATATTTTATTTGTAATTTTAGATACAATTTGATTTGAGAAAAATTAGTTTGATGCAGTCAGAGATTTACAACTTTCCTTCTATCACTGTGACGCCATATAATGATGTCTCTCGTTCAAATTTAGCACAAAGGTTGATAAAATAATAGTCTTTTGTATTCTATATTCAAAATTCGCTGACAATCGATACGAGGATCGAAAAAATTGAAAAATAAGAATTGTCAAAAAAATTTACAACTTTCCTTCTATCACTGTGACGCCATATTTTGAATTTTCATGGTGGGATATCGATATAATTATTATTATAGAAAAATACCGATATTTTTTTTTTCAATTCATTCGTATTTTATATTTTCCTTGTGTGCCTCATAGAAAATTTGACCGTTTTACAAAATATCACACGTAAATTGTATAGTCCCCCCGTAACTGTTACCCGTGGTGCCCCCAGTGTTGCCATATCAATTACGCTCGCTAGGAGCCAGGAGCTACCTTCTCACTGATCTGAATAAATGTTTCTCTCATGTATATAAAAGAGTGTCATCAATAAAAAAGTATTTCAATAACCCTCAAATTCATAAAAAAGGGTTTCAAAATCTCCACCACTGAGTTCCCTACAAAATAAAAACAAAATTTCGATTTATACGTACGTAGACCCGAGAATAAACGATCTACTTTTCACAAAACTTTCTATAATTATAAGCAACTCTATTTTTATGACGATCAAAGCTTGGATTTTCAAGTATTAAAAAAAACGTTGACAAATGTCACTACAAAACGTCAAAACTACCATAACCTCCAAAACTTCCGGCAACCTCACGAGTAATCCATTTAATAAACAAGGACGAAAAAAAGTAGTAAAAGTAGTAAACACCTGCCTAAGTAATAAAATAAAACATCCCAATACCGCCATCTAGTAGAATTTTGTAATACCATAAAATATATTCGACAACAAACTCAAAATATTTTCCTTTAGCTATTTTTATTAAATTTAAATCCTTACCTTTCTTGGTGTTGAATCTCTTTAACCATAATGTCCGCCAACGGGTCAATAAAAGGTCTTTCTCCTAACAATCTTTGCTGATCCAAATCTCCTTGCATTTGACTGAAGACATGGTCTCCTACGTTTATAGATGTTTCCAGTTGCGAAGAAATTGATTCTTCTTCGTCTATGGAAGAAAAAAATATTTTTCTAGTTTTATTCAATTCAATTTTATTTTATTTCAATATAATATGAGCAATAAGGACAAATTATAGGAAGAAATTAAAATGAATGCAACTTCATGAATCTATAACTCAGAAATGAAAATGTTTATACAGGGTGGTCCGTAAGTAATGGACCAAAGTGAAATGAAAGATTATTTGCCTTAAAAATACTACAATCTGACGCAACTTCTTTTAATAAAATATTGATGATAAGAAAGATACAGAGTGGCAAAGTTGAAATCTCAAAAATGGTTTTTCTCAGTGAATTGGAAGATTTTTGATATACAAACGTAAAGATTTATATAAGATACCCTTAACGATAATAAGTTAATCGCTCATTTATACCAGTTACATAGCTTTTGTGGCGCCCTCTAGAAAATACATCAAAATGGATATAACATATTAACATTTTTGACATTTTAACTTTTCACTCTGTATCTTTTTTAATCATCAATATTTTATTAAAAGAAGTTGCGTCATATTGTTATATTTTTAGACCAAGAATCTTCTATTTTACTTTGGTCCATCACTTACGGACAACCCTGTATAAGAACCTACATCATTTTTACGTCACGACGTTTAAGAATATGTCAAATGGACAGTTATGTAATGAATGTTGGGAATATTAATTGATTAATTAGTAATTTTTTCATTATATAAAATTAACTTAAAAAAATAAACAGCTCTCTCCACTGATATTTGTCAGTATTCATTGAATTTTAAGAAAATACTGGAACAAGTAAATTTTTTCAATTTTCTCAAGTAATTAGGGAATATTTATTTTTATACAACACCCTATACATTTTTCTACTTTCCAAAATTTCCTTCAATATATAATTTCAAAAATAAATACATCTTGAGTGAATTCTCACAGAATTAAAAGGTGTTAAAATTCACTTTTTTCTCAACAGATTCAATACTTACAAAAATCATTGTAATCAAAATAAAAACCTTCATTTATCATCTTCCAGCACCACTTTTTTCTAAGCTCACTCTCGTTTATTTTTAATTTTGTTGAATGGAAGTATAGTATCATAATTATTGTCCTTATCTACGTAAATTTAAACAAATATTGTGGCATAATGGTGTAACTGTTACCTCACAGATGATTTATTGACATCTTAAATAGTTCTGGCCTTTTTAAAACGATTTATTTTCATCGAGAATGTAACATCAACTAAAATAAACTGGTCTATTGCTAATATTATTTTTAAAACAAACAGAATAAGTGAAGAAACAGTTTAAAATTATGATGATTCTTACCTATGACAAAATTTCCAAATAATATCCACTGAATTTTTATTAAAACCATCAAATTCCAATATAAAAGTCACAAAATAAAATTTGTTCATGTTATATTTACGAGGAAAAAGCTCCCGATATATAAAATAGCGCGATGTAGAACCAGCTAGCAAGTTTTTTTGTTAATAGTCGTCATCGTCGTTGCCTTCGCTTTTTTTGTCGAAAAAAAAACAAGTGTACTGATAAACCGAGTTGAAAGCGTCGTAAAAGCATGTAAAATTGAACATATCAGTTTAGTGCATATAAAAAAGTTTATTATTTTAATTCGTTTCAATATCGACAATAATTTGGAAGTAATAGCATAGGCGTCCTGTTTAAAATTAAAATAAATTAAGAACTTACGAAGCCATGTGTTTTTGACTGATTTTTAAGAAAAAAATAGTACTGGTAATTGAAAAATTTGCAGTAAAATAAATACAGAACTTCTTGAGAACAGTTTTCAACATTTTAATAGTAACTATTTAAATATTTCTAATAAAAAACAGTTTAAATTGTACAGGAAGCTTTCCAAAATATATTTTCCATTTTCTTCAAGAAAATATATTTTTTCAAACATACAGTTTGACCTTTTCTGTCAAATATCTTGCAATATCAGTCAAAAACTATTTGCTCCGTCTGCTTTCTGTACATTTATACTGAATTAAAGACCATAAAGACCACGAATTAAAGTTAATGTAAATACAAGAATATTTTTAAATTTGAAAACGTTTTTCTGAGCTTGATTCAATAATTCAAATATGGAGAGAAAGTAATTTCCAACTATGAATGTATTTCAATGATTAAATGCTTGAAAAAACAAGTATTGATAAAACTACCTCACAGGCGACATCTTTTAACAATAGCAGTCAACTAAACTGTAGAGCGAAGGTTTTATCAAAAAATACTATACACAGAATTGTTCGTAAATACGGTAGATGGAGCCACCGTGTTCTGTGTCATAACAAATATTTAAGAAATTAGGAAATTAGGTAATTTTATGAGATGTAGTTACGATAACACCGATTTAACTTACATTATTATAATTAACGATGCAGACTGAGAATCAATCAATCAATAAATTTATTCCGGTCATACGTATAGTGACATCTACGAATGTTTGAAAAAAGTAGTTGTCTTCGATATATAGAAATCATTATAATGTTAAAACGGGGATCAAAAGATTTTTTTTTCCAAAGTCCATGTTATTATATGAGAAAAAGCAAGATTTTAAAATATATTTTCTAAAATTTGGTCAGCTAGTTATTTATGCGATCCACTGTGTCGTTGAAATGATTTAAATTATTTTCATTATCGCATTTTTTATAAGAAATTCTGTTTACTTTTTTATTTCAATTCGTTGATAATATTGTCATGTTTTTTATTAGCTGCAAAATCATGAAAATAATCAAAATTAGTTAATTTTGTTACACTTACGATGCAAACTATGCTGCGGATTGTCAATAATTCGTATCTGCCTATCAGGCATGATTGGTTCTCCGTCAGGACCGCCTATATCGGAAGGCAATTGATATCTGTAACAAA
>CAJUYI010001074.1:210-35579 GCA_910591695.1 Galerucella pusilla | reverse complement strand
GTTCAGTTACTGGCCTAAAAAACTTCCTTTTTTTGAATTTTATGAGAAATTACTCAACAATATTATTATTTCCAACATTTCGGTAGTGTTCCAGCTGTCGTTTTCAAGAGTTATTACAAATTTGATTATCAAATTGATTGTGTATTTACCCAATTTGTTTTATAGAGAAAAATTATATAATTCTTGAAAACGACAGCTGGAACTATAACGAAACGTTGAAAATAAAAATATTGTGACGTAATTAATAATAATAAGTATACTAAAAATAACGTACATACCGAAATATATAATTTTTTTTCACAATAGATACACTTTCACGATTAAACTAACAGTAATGGTGCTCGTTAATAGCTGTTGAACACACAGTATCTCCAATCGAACTATCTAAAGTATTTACTTAATCAGATAAAATACATATGCGCAATAATATTGTTCATCAACAAAGTGTGAATCACTGAAGTGGTATGAGGTATGAGATACTAGATTTAAAACAATAAAATTACCGATATATAAACTGACTGCTATTAAAAGTATTATATGTTTGAAATTAGGAACAATCGATTCTACTAATTGCAATTTAATACACGAAAACCGTAATGATGATTAACATTATTTTGTATTGCTATATTAACACTAATTGTAGTGTATCACGTAAAATCCAAAATTCTTTTTTTAGTGTTTATTGAAGTTGAATCTTAACTCGCTGTTCCGCAACATTAGGCAACACGTATTACGACACAAGTTGTGCAGTATTAACTATTAGTCGGAGAGCTGGTAACGCACGTTTCAAGAAGTGTTTGATGCACCTTGAAATTTTTTTATTTAAAATTTATTGTGTGGAAAACTAGATATACCTGTGTTGGCTTGGCCCACCTTGGGACACAAGGTAGTGCGCATCCTAAAAATACAACTATTTGGGCAGATAGTTTTGAAGGGGTTTACATTTAATAAATCCACCCCAAAGTTGATTCTTTTAATACAATTCGAAGTGATTGATTCACGCTGAAATTTTAACCCTTTCAAAACTGTTTGCATAAATGGTTGTACTTATTTTTAAAATTACCTAAACTTTCAATTACTGGTTGTTGGATGCTGAATCAAGCTCTTTTTTGGGTCATATTTTTTTAAACCTTTTTAGGATGCGCAAAACCTGGTGTCCCAAGGTGGGTCAAGCCAACACAGGTATATCTACTTTTCCACACAATCTATTTTAAATATAAAAATTTCAAGTTGCATCAAACACTTCATGAAACGTGCGTTACTAGCTCTTGGACTATATTATTTGTGGACACTTCAACAAATGAGTATGCAGTGGCGGATCCAGCGATTTTTTGCATCTGCAGAATGTTATTATTTGTTTTATTTATTAGTGATATGATCTCTGAATAGCTATTTGTGTATTAAGAGCGAATTCCACACAAGATTTTTTCTACGATCACCTTATTTTTAAACAAATAATTAAAAAAACATGAAAAGTACACTTTATTAGAATGTGATGTTGAAAGATGTAACAATTACTTATTATTTTTTATTTATTGAGAATGTTTGTGACTTCTTTGCTTTATAAACCACTGCTTCTAACTTCAAAAATGCAATCAGTTTAGTGTATTTACTGATGTTAATATCATTTTTTACTTGCAAAGTGCTTCGAAGCATCGAATATTGTGACCACAAGATTGAAGATTTTAGAGTTTTGGATTTTTCGCCAAAATAAGTCAGCAATACATTCTCCGAATATTTTTTAATTGTCTTTGAGCGCAAAAATCCATGAAAATATTGTATTGTTTTTGAGTTAACTGTATAAACCCTCACTTCGTGGAATCTACTCATCATATGGTTTTAAATGAAACTAACTGTTTTTAAATGACTCCACAATATATTTGTAAAATTCTGTAAATTGCAAGTAAATTGACAATTGTTTCGATGATATTTATATCGAAACAATTGTCAATTTACTTGCAATTTACAGATTTTTACAAATATATTGTGGAGTCATTTAAAAACAGTTAGTTTCATTTAAAACCATATGTATTGTTTTTCGTATTTACCTCTGGATTTAGTTGGCAGAAGATTAAGAGTAATATTTTTAGCAAAATCTGCTATATCTGGAGGTGTGCTTGAAAATTCACTGTCACTATCCATTTTTCAAATAGCTATTTATAAACAGACAACTTTTTTATAAACTAAAAATGAAATAATGACGTTTCATTAATTCCATAGTCTACTATTTTCACAAAATAGTAGGTAGGTACTTAAATATGCAATCACTGTTGCATCTAGGTGTATAATGCATTGCCTACCTTCTGACTGTTATATTTCTACTACGTAAACTTGTCCGTATAAATCAATACTATGAAAATAGGAATCTGCAAAAACGATCAAGAAAATTGTCAATCTTAACAACGTTATATTTGTAATAAGTTGTAAATATTAATTTTTATCTTGAACTAAGAAATAAATCCTTCACTGTAGTATTGAATCAAAATAATATCAATGTATGAGGTTTAAATTATTTTATAATTTCAATAAAATTAAACATATAAAATATACACCTCCATCTATTTGTTGGTAGCGTAACCTGCATCGTTGTAAATCCAGTAACTTGTATAAATTGTAGATGTCAGTCAAATTATATAGGAATATTTATTAATTTCGTTCGAAATATCTTCAAATCTTAATATTTCAACTAAAATATTCGGACTGCTCTACATTTTGTTTTAATATATCTATTATTTACTACCTTTCTTTAGTTTATTGTAAATGAAAACAGGCGAGCGGAAAAGTACGATCTAGAGCGTAAATAATGTCAATTATGACAGATCGCGGAAAACATCAACTTTGCGGTTAGATTTGAGTGTGCAAAAGTCTTCTTTGGGTAGTGATCGTAGGAAAAATATATTATGATCTTATTTTTATATTAATTACCCCTCTAACCAGTACCTTGGATCCGCCTCTGTTAGTATGATCGACATTTATTTAATATTAATTGAAATAACTCACGAAGTGCAATATGAGCTCCTTCATCAGGTGGATAGTTTCTTTTAACTGAATTTATCACGGAAATTGCTACCGAATGAAGACCCATTTCATTGGCCTTTTGAAGAACGTTCCTGGAAAAAAAAATTAAACTAAAGAGCCTAATTCCGGATTGAATAAAAGACATCTACAATGCATTTTTAAATTTAACTAACCTGTAACAAGTATGTAAGGTGTTTTCAGATGCGGATTTATATTTAATATTATATTTGGGACCTACAGTGTGAATAATAAATCGTGCTGGCAGTGCATGACCTTGAGATACTTTAACTTCACCTGTACGACATTCTGAAAAATACAAAAAATTTAAAAAAACATAAAGATTGAGTCGTAAGAAAATTTATGTTTATAAATTTTGCGAGGAGTTTTCAAAAATCGAATTATATGTTTTAGTTAACGCAACAATTTTTATAAAGAATTTTTTTTTCCTAAAATAAATTAAATAAATCTTAGGGGGACATATTGCATAAGAGACATCTAGCATATCGTTTCCCAAACTTTTAGAACTGAAAAGTTTGCCTTAGCATGGATTCTAAATCAGAATATTAGATAACTCTATTAAATGTACCGGCTTGACAGGAAAGAAGGTCAATTTATTATTACTGAATATTCTAATTTTTCCTCACCTCTAATATCTAAAGTAAGTTCTTCTTTTAATCCTGAACCAGCCCTTTGATATATTCTATCACTAATAGGATTGCTGTCTGTCATGGATTCGTTTGTTGAATTGACTATGGCGTCTGTTTGTAAAGATGAAATATCACCAGTCCTGAAAGCGACATAACCTCACTAAAAGTGCTAAAAGGTACCAGGTGATTGGGAATGTGGGGACGTAACAAACAACATGGATAACGATATAGGTGTTCTGTATAACTTTAACTTACCATAATATGATCCTTTGATTGATTCCATGATCGCATGGAAAAGGATAAGGAGAATGCCTAGTTTCACAAACGGTGCTATAATCCGTGAGATATTGAGAGGGCAAGGTCTCGCTCCACCTTGTTAGAGATTGTGGCAGTACAATATCGGGAGCCACCCCTAAGGGTTCCTGGTTCATTTTCAACCTCATCAAGAATATCTGCAACAAAATTAAACTAAGTAATTCAACACATACATTGAAATTTATATTTATTTACGTTTTCAGCCTACACTGTGGTCGAAATAAAGGAGTACATTTTTCAATTGGAAATATTTTTTTTGTTTCTTGGGTAATTTATTTTCTTTTTGCAGGGCTAATAACCCAACATGTCCTCAACATGACTGTACATTTGGAAGCAAAAATAATGTACAGGGTCGGACTTATAAAAAAAATTATATAACACTGCATTTGATCTCGTTGCAAATGAAAATTGTTTTAGCTAAAATTGTACTAATATGCATTTTCGGTAGATAAACTATCCAGAACACAGGAAATTTTCCGAAACTACCGATTTCGCGAAATACCATTTTTTTATTAAATAACATTTTAACAAATAACACATTTATGAAAACAGTTGAGTAACTTTGAAACTTAGAGTAAAATATTATATGAATGTGGCCACCATTATTGTTTACCTCTCTTGGTCAGACATCGATAGGTCGACTTGTGTGAAGTGGTCAATAAGCACCTATACGTTAAACATAGAAAAAATTAAAATGTCAGGATTTGGAGAAAACTTTGGAGCAGCTGAAGAAGATCCAGCAGCAGAATTTTTAGCACGAGAAATGAGCTAGCCGGGCTTGAAGATGAGGTAAAACCGGCTGCAATTATTGCCCCAATTTTAAATGGTGATGATCCAACCAATTCGGCAAGCAGCTTTGAAATGGTAGAAAACAATGATCAAGATGGTCTAGAGGAACCAAAATTCAATGATTTTCAAGCTGATTTTGATCCTGTAAGAGAATATAGAGAAAGTGGAGTATCTCCAACACCTATGAGGCAAGAAGACAGGGTTGAACCAGAAACGATAAGAATTTGGAGAGAAGAACAAATCAAAAGATTGGAAGAAAAAGATAAAGAAGAAAGGAAAAAGAAACAGGAATTGAGAGAAGTAGCAAAGAAAGAATTAGAGGACTGGTATAGGAGTCTATTTCAAAAACAAAAGCTGCTAATCGGAATGCTGAAAAACAATTTGTTGCCGAAGATGATGACCTAGAACCTGGAACAGAATGGGAAAGAATTGCAAAATTGTGTGATTTTAATCTAAAAGCTAAACAGGGCAGTAAAGATATTTCTCGAATGCGTTCGATTGTTTTACAGATGAAACAGAATCCAATTCCAATTAAGAATAAAGCTTAAAGATGTATTTTTGTTATCCAATTTCAAAAATTCAATCGGTTATTATTAGAATTTTGAGTTTATAGTTACCACGAATTTTATAATATATGTACTATTATTACAGTTGTTAGAATTAACATAACTTTAAGAAAAATAATTTATTTGAGTTAACTGTATAAACCCTCACTTCGTGGAATCTACTCATCATATGGTTTTAAATGAAACGAACTGTTTTTAAATGACTCCACAATATATTTGTAAAAATCTGTAAATTGCAAGTAAATTGACAATTGTTTCGATATAAATATCATCATCAGAATGACAGAAGTTACTTTTGACATGATGTATACTTGATATATATTTGGCTAGTCCAAATAGTGCCCTATCTAGTGATTGACTTAATATATATGAATAGAAAAAAGAAGAAGATTTTACAAATAGTTCGTTTCATTTAAAACCATAAAATAATTTATGTATACCTTGGATCATATTTTAACGCCTGAACATTTGTATTTATAAGGCTATGAAGAGGAGATTATATTTTAGTTTGATTTCAAATCCATCTTAGCCTAAGTTTAACAAAACGTTGGTAAAATGTATAATTTACAAAAATAAAATAGATTATTCTGTATAAAAAGTTTATGTTGAATTAATAAGTTTTGAAATTTATTTCTGCTAGATAAGCTAAGCAATGTTTCGGTAGTATTGTCTCTTATTTCACTATATATATATATATATATATATATATATATATATATATATATATTCTATTCTATATTCTATTATTATTGTTTACCACTTCTTGAAGTCGTCTTCGCCATAAATTGATAGCCCCATTTATTGCACCCTGTTCAAGATTTTTCCAAACAAACAGCATTCTTTCTTTGAGCTGCTCGATTGTTTCAAATTGTTGTCCGTCACACAAATTTTGTTCGAAAATTCTCCAAATTGAATAATCAACCGGATTTAATTATGGGCTGATAGGTGGCCACACTCATACTATTTTTCTCCAAGTTTTAAAGTTGGAACTTTATTAGAACTTTAGTTCTTTACGTCAGGTTATGTTTGAGCGACCAGGGGTCGCGACGCAAAAGATCTGATCGTTACGTTACGTTACGTTATGTTGCTTCGTTATGTGCCTTGCTTGCGTGCGTGTGCTCTCTCCTAAGTCTCTCTCTCGTTTACGAAGCAGCGATTCATATGCTTCGGCCGGGAATCGAACCCGGGCCGCCCTTGTGGTTCAGTGGTTCTACCACTGAACCACCGATGCTATATTAAAATTCTATGCAAAGCTGGTATTCGCAGTGCTGGTGATCTGCTTGAATTTGTTCGGATACATTTTTACTATTATTTCCATAATTTTTTTTGCGCGATTAATAATATGAGAAGCACGACTATTGTAAGCACGATCTGAGCAGATTTCCAATCCAAATTCCCGATGCATGAGGCACACTGATTCCAATTTATAGATGCAGACCAAAGTTAAAATTTTTTTTGCAATAAATTTAAAAAATTAATTTCAATTCAAACATTATCTTATCAGCTAGACTTTTCAGTTGTAAAATAATCATTATGTGCATTTTATTTAAATAAATTATGCCGGCATAAGTCAAAACGAATTATCTTGAAACAACGTATACGTAAATAACTATTATTTAACTAGCTAAGTTTGAAATAAAATTTCGTCATGGTTGGTTGTGTTAATTATTGTTTGCAATTATACGTCTGGAAAACCTTTTCCTTTTAACATAATCGCCTGCAACGCATTATTAATGTTTGCATGTCCTATATTGAAGTGGCATGGGTTTTTTGAACCTTATCGATTGTACAGTTTTCTGTAGGCCGATTTTTACTCGTAACTAGATTAACTTTAACTGAAAAGCTTTCAGCTTTGTAGAATATGTAAATAATTTTATAAGTTTCGGTAAAAAAAACGTTTTGAATGGAATATTTCAATATGTACTTCTATAAAATCAATTTTGGGAGTGACTACAGTGAAAGTAATCACAGAGGAAATAATATATACAGATTGTTATAAACATTTTAACTAAATTCTATAGTGAGTAGATTAAATGCTTTTTGGCATCAATGTTACTTCATACATTTTCCTTTTCTGGAAGATTCCAACGTGAAGCGTCGGCGAGACTTCCAATAGGTCAAGGGTAATGATCCAAAAGGCATTTTTAGATAAATCTTTATTGGAAAGTGGTCAATAATTTTAAAAATCGATTTTATGTAGAATGTGAAAGTGGTGGTAATAGTGTTGAATAGTGAAATTTCATTTTTTTGCTTAATTTTGGAACCGGTGTGTAGTTTGATCTAGAAATATGAAAGACTGAAAATTTATATCAAATTACAAGTATTGGAAGATAATTATTTGGGCAAGTAGTGTACAGGATGTCCCAAATATCACAAAGGAAAATGATGATTTTTTTGTTTTTTAGATATTTCTCCCCTACTAGCTGTGAAGTTAACAATTAGTATTGCTTCTTCTAGCCAACTGAGAAGTTGAACTTCTCTACACTGACAGTGTACTTGTCAGTCAGTGAACGCGTCTCGTGGTGCGTTTGTGAATTATTTTCAATTTTTGTTTTAAATTTGGCTAGTAGTGGAAAAAATTGTATATATACACCATGGTGTTGAAGACATCTTCACTACCTTGGTGTATAATATACTATTATAGAACATTCAATATAATACAGAATGTCCCATAATAAAATCCAACTTGCAATAACTTTTATACGTTATTATACTTTAAGCTGGGCAAATATTTTCAAATGTTGTAGCCTATCCGTACTATGAATAAATGAAAGGATATTATTATCATTTCCAAACGGATCTAAATCATTTAAGTTTATATTAAGAATTGAATTTGTAACGTCCGTTGATTAGTCAACGTATCTGATAAAATAATGTAAGGGGTGTCCCCAAACTGGATGATTTTTAGAGAAGTAATTGTATTCAATAGTTTAAAAACGTTTAAAGACGTTTAAAGTATTTAAAATATCATGGACGTTTATGGAAATATTTCCAAAAATGTCAATTTATTCACTTTTGATTTCTGCATTTATTTGTTGGTTGGATAAAGTCGATAAAGAAACTGGGTATCAAGGAAGTCATGGCTATTTAACAGAACTTTGATAAACAGTTTTAATTGAAAATAATATTTGTTCAGTTTACGTTCGATTTTATTTGTAGGAAACAAGATTATTTGTAATAATTATCAATTTTATTTTATTAATATAAAATAGATGTATTAAAGTATGTATACAGGGTGTCCCACGACGAGTTAAAACTATCTGTATATGGCAAAATACTTATAGTAAAATCATGAAAATTTCTAAGTTTGGGCTTTCGGATACGATCTTTTCAACTAAAATATTTTTAAAGATGGCAGACTTCCGGTTCTACCGGGAATCGACTGCAACTTTGTTATTTTGAATACAACACCCTGTATATCAATACATTTTTTAAATCAACGTGAAATTTTAGTATAGTTTTGACTGGAAACTTTTTTCGAAAAATGCATACTTTTTGAGTTATTGATTATTTTGTAAAAAAATTGACCGTTGCAGGCACATTTTTTTACGTGTATAAAAAGTGTTCAAAGTTTAACTTCATAAATATCAAATTTCTCCATTTTCTTAAATAGAACCACCCGGTTTTTCCATTTTAATGCATTCAGGGGTAAAAAATAAGGCATAGTTTTAACTCGTCGTGGGACACCCTGTATACCTTTTTTGAATTTTTAAGCTGAAAATCAGAGCAAGATTTCAAAATGAAAATAAGAAATAATGATTTTTATGTCATACTAGTTCATTATTGTGTTTTTATTGCTTAGTTACCAACTATCTAGCATAAAGTTCACTTTATGGCCCGCGCGGGCATAAAGAGAAATAATTTTTTGTTCGACTTATTTAATAACCATGTCGTAAGCTTCTTTAGACTTTTTTGGCAACAGATTTACAGTTGCTTTTTTTGCTTTTTCAATAATTTCGTCAGAAATTCCAAAATCTTCGTTAATTTAGACTTCTAACTTTGACACATATAAAATTTATTGTGATATTATGACATTTACGTTTGTCAACATTTTTCAAAACACTGATTTGTATTGAGATTGGATTGCAATAACGAGCTAGTATGACATAAAAGTTTGTATGTACCGCAGGCATAAATAGATGTGTATACCCTTGGGCCAGAGGCACTCGGCTTCGTAAGACGTCGCCCTCAGGGCATAAAGATCTATTTATACCCTTGGTACATAAATAACTATTTTGCTGCCTAGATAGTAAAAGTGTTACTTGTCACTAAAACTGCCGTTTAATGTCATCATTGAGATGTATCTGTCTTGTGATTGCATTAAAAGCTCTCTCAAACTCCAAAATAAAATTACTGAATGGTAAATTTTCTTTGTATTCGTTCAATTACTGTCCCTAAATAAAAAATTTCCTATTAAACCTTTAACAATTTCCACACCGTCGTCAACAGTATTAAATCTGTACAATAGATAGTTCCATTTTTACGCTCACCGAACATCAACTAAAAATAGAAGAAAAAAAATTCTTCAAACATCCCCAATATAAAAGTACTGTACTTTGAAATTGCCGTTCAAATGATATCGGGTCAAACGAAACAAGCATATCGGCTACCTTTCTCTATTCCAATAAAGAATTCTAAAAATACACCAAAGCAAGCAACTTCCTGAATTTTCTCTCCTACGAGAAAATCGATTTCTAGATTAAGTTTTTATCTCCTTTAGTGCAATATTTACATAAACGACCTCGACGTAATGATGAGCGATTCATTTTATCGGATTTGTTACAAAAGTTTGAAATTTATTTAGCAAGGTCAACAGAATAGGGTATTTGACAATTTTTTTTAAATACTATTAGAAGATTGTCTGACCTCAGTTTAAGTACTCCAAATTTTTTTAAAATTTTTTACTAAGCGGCACTTTACATTTTAATTTATAAATTTGACATTGTTAAATATTGTTCGAATAAAAGTATGTTATAAAAAAGTTTCAATTTGATTTTTCTAAACACACTGTATAACCAATCGTAGAAAAAATTACATGTTTCACACGGCAGATAATAAGATAGTGAAATGCTAGCCGCGGCAATAAATCTGTAGCTTCTCTACCTATTTAAATAAATAAATAATTTTTCGCTTTTTAGTTAATTTAATGGTTTTAAATAAAAATAGTGTTTTTCTAAATAATATATGATGACAAAAAACCTTGTATTTTCATAGTAAAATTACGTAACAGATTAAGTTGTTTTACTAGTGAATTACGTGACTGAAATTGTTTGTGATGGACAATGGTTATAAAACAAAGATGTATTTTTACATCGTATCATGAAGTAACGCATAAAATTATAATATAGATTGTATTTGGTATTTTGTGGAATTTGGCTTTTTTCAATTACTCTAGAGGAAAACATTCTGATATATATGTCCGAGAGCCTTATTGGGACACCCAGTACAAAGATATACGTTTTTGAGCTTTTTCTGCATCTCAATCAAGGTGAATTCGAAGCATCTTGATTGAACCCTCAAGATTTCATATTAATAAATTTGGAAGTGCATGTATTTATCTAAAAATATATAACCCAATATAGCAGTGGCGGTCATAGAGGGGCCACGGGGGCCATGCCCACCCTCGTTCAACCACAGTTCAGAAATTAAAAAGAATAACATATTTAAGAGCTTCCTATGTTTATTTTAGTTTTTCATTATTTTGGGAATGTTGTTTTTGTTTATTATGTCCAGTTTTTGTTTTGTTTTATATTTATTATGAATACAGTTATCAAAACTAGCTGAAAATATATTTTTATTTGAGAAATGCTGGTACCTATTCAGTAACCAAACTTCATATTATACAGTGTGGAAACCACTTTTGGAATAAACTTCTTTATGTCATTATCTTAGAAAATTATAAAGAATGCCGAGACACGTCAACTTTTGAATTGAGTTGTGCGTTATGTAAACATAAATGTAAATGTATAGGGTGATTCACGCAAGTATGCCATAGTCGGTGTTGTTTTTTTTAATGAAACACCCTGTATATTTGCATATTTTTGAAATCCTCTTAATGAACCGATTCCAACAAACTAAGTAATGTATGGTCAATTATGAATTATACAGGGTGAAATTTTTATTTTTACAGTTATTAAACACATACATAAAATACCTGATGTATATGTAAGTGCTCAACATGTTCTCCACCTAGTTGTTGGCAATAGCACAGTCTCCTATAGAACTCCTCCTTAACTTTGTTTAAAGTTTGAAGTGGAAAATTCCGTATTTCTGTAGTTATCCTGTCTTTGAGGTCTACAATGCTAGTTGGTTGTGTTGCATATACTTTGTTCTTGAGATAACCCCACAGAAAAAAATCTAACGGCGTAAGGTCTGGCGATCTAGCTGGCCACTCAATAGTACCTCTTCGTCCAATCCATTTATTGGGAAAGATTTCATCTAAATAAGTTCTTACCATTAAAGCATAATGGGGTGTTGCCCCGTCTTGCTGGAACCAAACATTTCCATTCGGTAAGCTAGGATCTATTGCGTAGGGATATAAGTTTGCCAACGCAGGAATAACTTCATTTCTAAGCATATTTAAATATTTTTCAGCTGTCAAATTTCCATCTATAAATATAGGACCAATAATATGGTCGCCTATGATACCGGCCTAAACGTTCACCTTTTGAGGGTACTGAGTATGTGTCTCGCGCATCCAATTAGGATTCTCTGCTGACCAATATCTACAGTTCTGTCGGTTTACCTCTCCATTCAATGTGAATGTTAATTCGCCAGAAAAAAGAATGGTACCAAGAGCTATCTCATTTCTGTTCAGCTTATTCATCAATCTTTCGCAGAAATCCATTCTACGATCTGGATCGTTTTCTGTTAACTCCTGCACAAAAGTAAATTTTTAGGAAGTTTTTCCATATGAAGACATCTTAAAACAGTTGTATGACTAACATTATTTTCACGGGCAATTTGACGTGTACTTGAAGTTGGATTCTCTTCGACACTTAACAAAATATCCACTTTCACATAATCTTCAACGAAGTGTGGTTTTCTTTTTAATGGTTTGACATGTCCAAGTTCCCTGAATTGTGCATGAATTTTAGACACAGTACTTTGTGAAATATTAGGCAATTCGGGATAGCTGTGATTAAATAAGTTTGCCACTTCAACTTGACTTCTGCAGTTATCCCCGTACCCGATCATCATTAAAATCTCAATTCGGTGAGTCTCAGTTAAATATTTCATTGTTATGTCGACAAGGAAAGAGTGTTTCACAAATATTTTACTTTTTCAACACATCAACAACTGAAAGAATAGAAAACAATCCACATAATTTACCGATTTAAAACAATCCACATTATTTACCGATTTTGTCTAATTATTGGCGTTTTTAGGCAATTTTTTGGTATTTATGATAAAATTCATGGGCGTAGCAGGTTTTGTTTAATACACAAATACGTCTAATAATTAGTTAGTTTAGATTTTTGATAAATCCATATTTAGCTAATCTAAAAAAGTACCAATATTTCAAGTGTAATAAATTATTAATTTTAAAATTTCACCCTGAATAATTCATAATTGACCATACATTACTTAGTTCGTTGGAATCGGTTCATTAAGAGGATTTCAAATATATGCAAATATACAGGGTGTTTCATTAAAAAAAACAACACCGACTAAGGGATACTTGCGTAAATCACCCTGTACATTTAAATTTATGTTTACATAACGCACAACTCAATTCAAAAGTTGACGTGTCTCGGCATTTTTTATAATTTTCTAAATTAATGACAAAGAATTTTATTTCATAAATGGTTTCCACACTGTATATATTTTTCCTCGTTTTCTTGCCTTAAAGTCTAATTTTCAGTTTTTAGGTTTTGCTTACTTTAAGCCCACTTCAAGTTAATGATTTGGTCCATGCCCCCACCCCCTCTTAAAGTGTATACGACCGCCACTGCAATATAGAGTGATCATTATCAATTGACACAAAATGTAGGTCACTAGTAAAAACGTAGATCATTTATGGCGATTGAATGAGTTGACCTATTTTTTTCTGTTTCGTGTTTATTACAGTGGTTTTAGTTGCAACATTAATAATGTGCATTGGGCAAAAAGGTTTCTTGAAAAATAGAACTCAATATTATTTTATTGATAGACAAATAATCTCGTGTGGCAAAAAAAGTAACTATTTTTTTGCGAAGAATTAAAAAACTGGCCAAGCTCACTATTTTTTCGATTAGAATATTTCACAATCTGGTAAAATTGTTTATATATTTCTGATTTGACAACCTGGAAACTATTACTATTATTTGCGTGAACAGTTTCAGGCTGGGTGTAATATGTTCATAAAATAATTTAAATGAATAATTAAATGGTCAATTAACAAAATAGAATAATATATTGTTATAAATAGTAACTTTATGGACACTATTATCTCTTCCTTGTTGTCTATTTAAGGCCATTTCCGCAAGAAAAAAAATTAAATCATTTGGTTGTCCATACAATAAATACCCACTCTCTCGCGAAGCTCGTTTAGATAGATTACCATTACATTAACGTTGAGGTTCATTGTCCTTTATCTTTTAATATCAATAGGCTGGAAATTCTCCATTTGAGTTCGTTCATAAAAGTCTATCCGGCGCCTATATAAGTTGATTGAACAATGGGGAACTTGGCTAGAATTTTAATTAGCAAAAATATACATCGCACAAAAAAGAAAGTCACAAACAACCACTATAACGAATATAAAAATTATTTAAAGGATAGTCCTTCCCAAAAATGTCCCTAAGTAGTCCCGAAAATTCCTCAAATTGACATCACTGTTGAGACAAGATTTTTGGATACCACTTAAAGATATTGAATAAACAAAAATTAGAAATACCCCTTGCTAAGAATTTTTAGCATTTTTCATACCACAAAAGTTTTTTTTTGTCGAAAATTTTGAGCAAAGGTTATGGAAATATTAATATTATCAACATACAGGGTGTCCCACGAGGTTTCGGCCGGTATATATCTCGAGAACTATTTGAACTACAATATTGAAATTTGGCGGTTATACAGGATGATTCATAAGTAATGGACCAAATTGTAAATCTACGTTCAGAAGGCCAAAATAATAATATTTTCATTAACTATAATGGGTCTTAGTCTGCTCCTTACTGATGTACAGGATGTTAAAGCGAAATAAATAATATAGATTTTTGTTAATAGATCAGCTACTTTTCTACATAATGACTTGAAAATTGGGTATGAACTAGTTTTTGTAAGGGTAAACAAGAATGTGTGAGAGGATTTGAGTTAACTCGTAGATGTCGCCACATGCGCCATATGAATTAGATGAAATCAGCTACAAATTTTCTATCGCTCATTATTTTACAACTTACTTATTTAATTTGGATAGCCCCATCATTTCTAGAAAAGAGCTATACTTCTTTGATCTTCAAAATATTAACGATTTTCGAGATATTTGAATTTTACTATGTTATGCGTTTACGCACAAGAACGTTTTTCTGGGCAAGCAGCATCCAGAAAACATCGTGAAATGTACCCTTACAGAAGGCAGCCAAACCGGAAGATATTTCAAAATATTTATAATCGATTGGGTGAAACAGGTTCATTTCGTCCAAAATATCATACAGGGCGTCCTAAAATTATCACTCCGCACCAAGAAGATGAAATTTTGGTAAGAATTGCGCAAAATTCTGAAATAAGCACTCGTCGATTGTCTACAGCTATTGGAATAAGCCAACCGTCCATGATTAGAATTTTGCACAAGGAAAATTTATATCCCTATCATTTTACACATGTGCAAATTTACGTCCAAGAGATTATCGAATCGGAGTTCAATTTTGTCAGTGGCTAAAAGGAAAATTGAATAATAATCCAACATTCCTAAATAACATTCTTTTCACGGATGAAGCAACCTTTACCAGACGCGGAGTTTTTAATTGACGAAACGAAAACCCTCGTTAAAAAAATGTAGACATTTCCATCACTAATTTAAAATAAATTTGTGGTGCGGTGTAATAGGCAATACATTACTGGGCCCAGTTGAAATACCTCCTAATTTAAATGGAGAGTCATATTCGAATTTTTAAAATAATGACTTAGTCGACCTCTTGGGAGCTCTTCCATTACAACTAAGAAGAAATTTGTGGTTCATTCAAGACGGTGCTCCTCCACATTTTTCACTTGCTGTGCGCGAATGAAACATTCCCTCACCGTTGGATTGGACGTGGTAGTGAATTTCCGTGGCCACCTCGCAGTCCCGAGTTTAATCCACTTGATTTTCATGTGTGGGGTTACATGAAATAAATGGTCTATGCTGAACCTATAAATACATGAGACGAGTTATGGAATAGAATTCAGGATGCAGCCAATTCAATACGAAATAATCCTACTACATTTTTTAAAGTCAGACAATCCTTAACCAAACGGTTAAATGCGTGTATAAATGCTGGTGGTGGCCATGTTGAAAACCTTTTGCAGTAGGTCATAATTAAGCTTAAATTTAATTTAACTTCGCACAACTTTAACAAGTAGGTTTTGATAAGAGTTGTAAGTGGTCCTAGTTCAAGTCTGTTCTAATGCTGTCTTCGTTTTATTAACTGGCGTACAATAAATGTGTTTTATTACGTAATTTTTGTATGGTTTCATTATAATATTATTACCAATTATCAATTACGGTTAGGTAAATGTCAACATTCCATGGCATGCATGCTTGTGTCTTAACAGATTAATGCTACGTCGACCACCGTGAAATGTATGGTGTAGTGAATTAGTAAATTTCAAATATCTCGAAAATCGTTAATATTTTGAAGATCAAGGAAGTATAGCTTTTTTCTGCAGAAATGATGGGGCTATCCAAATTAAATAAGTAAGTTGTAAAATAATGAGCGATAAAAAATTTGTAGCTGATTTCATCTAATTCATATGGCGCATGTGGCGACATCTACGAGTTAACTCAAATCCTCTCACACATTCTTGTTAACCCTTACAAAAACTAGTTCATACCCAATTTTCAAGTCATTATGTAGAAAAGTAGCTGATCTATTAACAAAAATCTATTTTATTTTTTTCGCTTTAACATCCTTTACCTCAGTAAGACCCATTATTGTTAATGAAAATATTATTATTTTGGCCTTCTGAACGTAGATTCACTTATGAATCACTTAGAAACGACAAAATAATTTTTATAAAGTTTTTTATTTGAAAAATAAATAAAGCTGGAAAACAAAAATAATTGGAATGCAATAACACTTTTACTACAGTTGATGCTCCAATTGATGTCCACCTTCATTAGGAGCTGTAACATAAACTAATCCTTTTAAATATCCCCAAAGAACAAAATCTAAAGGGATTATATCAGGTGAACGAGCCGGCCAATGTATTGTACTATTTTTCCCAATCCATCTGTCTTGGTAATACACATTCAGATGAGACGTTACCAAAATGAGTTGTTGTTTTTCAAGTAAAAATTATTTTGTCGTTTCTAAGTACCTAACACGCTTTTGACAACACCTCCTATGAATCTATAGCTAAGGCGACGAGGAATTTAGGGATCGATGCCACGAGCTGCAGGTGGATAGACTGCATGCTCAGAAGCAGGCTCATAGAATCAACTCTGATGGGGGAAACAATGGCCGTATGTGCAACCAGGGGCTGTCCGCAAGGGGGAGTACTATCCCCGCTGCTGTGGAACCTGGTCATGGACGGGCTCATCAGAACCCTACACAGAGGAGGATTCAACACCATAGGATATGCAGACGTCCTGGTAATTCTATCCCAAGGTAAATACAACAGTACAACCAGAGACAGACTCCAGATGGCTTTAAATGTAGTAACAGGCTGGACTGTAAAAGAAGGGCTACGTATTAGCCCTTCGAAAACACAGATAATAGCGTTCACCAGAAGAAGGAAAAGGGAAGGACTTGGCCCTCTGACGCTTCAAGGTAAACCAATACGACTGTCGGATGAAGTAAAATATCTTGGGGTTATCCTAGACCCAGGCTTAACTTGGAACCGACACCTCCAGCACGTGATCAAGAAAGCGGAGGTGACCTTCATGGTTGCCAGACGTACTTACGGCATTAAATGGGGACTAAGACCCAGCATGGTACACTGGCTATACAAAATGGTTGTCATTCCCAGGATCACATATGCATCTTTGGTATGGTGGCCAAAGACCAGACAATCCTCTGCTATGCTAAAACTAAGCAAGGTGCAAAGACTTGCATGCACTGGCATTACAGGGGCAATGAGGACTACTCCTACAGCGGCGCTGGAAACAATGCTAGACCTTCCTCCACTACATTATGTCATAATGTGTGAAGCAAGGGCAGCACTAACCCGACTGGAAAAAGCACTAGACCATGATGTGGCACATGGGAGAGGACACACAGAGATAAGGCAGGTGGGTGATGACATTTTCAAAATGCCAACAGACCAAATGACTACCAAATATATCTTTCGCAAGAACTTCGAGATTGTCATCAAAGATCGAAAGGAGCTTGAGGAAGAGAACGCACCACCACTTAGTAGAGCGAATGAACTGATCTGGTATACAGACGGATCTAAAAATGAACTCGGCACCGGAGCGGGCATATACAGCAAGACGAGCAAATATGAAGGAATCGTCTCGCTAGGAAAATACGCCTCTGTATTCCAAGCAGAGGTTTATGCAATACTTGCGTGTGCAAGGGCTAACAGTATGAGAGCCTACAACAACAGGCAGATCAGGATCTACAGCGACAGCCAAGCCGCCCTTAAAGCACTTCAGAGCTATAGGGTGACATCTCGGCTAGTATGGGAATGCGGCGAAGAACTTAGAAGACTGGCGACTCGGAACAGTGTAACACTGGAGTGGGTACCAGGTCATAAAGGAATCGCAGGCAATGAAAAAGCTGACGAACTCGCAAGAGTAGGATCGTCAACTCTGATGAACGGACCCGAACCTGCTGTGGGCATCCCCAGATGCTTAACCAGGTCATGGTTAAAAGGGTGGTTGAAAGAACAACACAAGAAATACTGGAAGAATACGACTGGGCAAATACATGGGAAGAAATTCATAAAAGAACCATCAGAAAAAGTAGCGAAAGAACTGCTCTCAATGAGCAGGAACAAACTGCGCACCACTACGGGGCCACTTACGGGACACTTTCCCACAAAGGAGCACCTAAACAAAATAGGGCTGTATAACGGAGACCTTACATGCAGAAGATGCAAAAAGGATACCGAAACAGCTCTGCATATACTATGCAACTGTGAGTCGCTGGACCACAGAAGGCAGAAACTTTATGGTAGAACCCAAATGACTCCAGAAGGCTTCTACAATCAACCAGCTAAGAACCTGTATGAGCTAATACAGGGAACGGATTGGCTAAATAGGTTGTAGTCAGAACACTGGGAGTATCCACAATAAGCCCAGGAGGCTGAGGTGGTACCGGCGAAAGGACGGCTCCGAAGGGAAAAAAAAAAGTACCTAACACAAAAAATAGGTACCGCCGAATTAGTATAAGAGAGGCCCTTAGAGCAGTGGAACTATATACAGGTTGTCTCATTAAAATTTCAAAAATTAAACCGCGTGACTCGAAACGTGACATTGTAGCAAAGCGGCTGATTGCTTAAAATATGTAATACTACGTACGGTTTATAACCGCCAAATTTCAATATTGTAGTTCAAATAGTTCTCGAGATATATACTGGCCAAAGCCTCGTGGGACACCCTGTATGTAAAATTTTCCCCTGAATTATTGCTGCTAACTAGTTGTATAAAGTGAGTTTTTGAAAATTTCATGACACCATTCGAAGGCGCTAGTGTTTTGTGTTTTCCAACATATCCCCCGCCTCCCAGACTATCCAGGAAATGCCGAAATTGGGTCATACTGACGTCGTATTCGCTCAATGACGTCATCATCTCGGGGGATGAATAAGACAAAATTTTCATTCTGATACTGGATAAGAATAACCCTCGGGAATTCTCTATGCAGCGGTAGAGTTCATACACTATATCATGTATTAACTTGTAATTGAAGTTTCAACCCTAATCTGATACAAAAAAATTGAAAATATTATCCAACCCAACAATAATTTATCTCCTTATCCATGAATTGGCTGAAGACGATTTTGACCGAAGAGAGTATATGATGAACCAAAATAATTGATATGTTAATAATGTATGTGTATGCGTTAATTTATGGACGCACTGTATATATGATCATACTAACGATTGAATTTAATGGTAATTGGGTAGATATCTCCAAGTTGGTTGCAGTTGAATCAAAATGCGATAAACAGCGAGCCTGGTACAAAGTTGTATCATTTTATATTCGGTTGTCAGCATTATTTTATGATTTAGAATTTAAAAAAATTGATTATTTGGTAAAATAAGCATACACGAGGACGCTGTTTTCACAACAGCGGCAAAATTTAAGGAAACATTATATGAAGTCTTTTTATAATATATATAAGAGATATTGAATAGATAAAACGTCATGGGACACTTGGTATAATAGTAAAATTATATTGCTATAAGAAAAAATTACAATAAGTAGATAAGTTAATTAATTTTCTGCCTAGCAGTATTCCAGTGGATCAATAAACTTTTGTTGAACTCAATTGCTATCCTTATCTTATTTTTTATTTTGTTCAATAATTTTGTAAACATTTTTTTTAATTAGACACAAAAATAGATCCTGATGCTGACCACTCAAATTGTTATTTGTTATTATTTAATGCTCGTTATAAGACAGATAATCTTGTTCGGTATTTCATTTGGAGTCATCTAAGTATGATTTAATTTATTTCATAAGAAAAAGATTATACAGTGTGGAAACCACTTATGGAATAAAATTCGTTATGTCATTATTTTAGCAAATTATAAAAAATGAACCGATTCCAACAAACTAAATAATGTATGGTCAATTATGAATTATACAGGGTGAAATTTTAAAATTAATAATTTATTACACTTCAAATATTGGTACTTTTTTAAATTAGCTAAATATGGATTTGTCAAAAATCTAAACTAACTAATTATTAGACGTATTTGTACATTAAACAAAGCCTGCTACGCCCATGATGTGTTGACATTACATACTGAAAAAGTAAAATTTTTGTCAAACACTCTATCCTTGTCGACATAACAATGAAATATTTAACTGAGACTCACCGAATTGAGATTTTAATGATGATCGGGTACGGGGATAACTGCAGAAGTCAAGTTGAAGTGGCAAACTTATTTAATCACAGGTATCCCGAATTACCTAATATTTCACAAAGTACTGTGTCTAAAATTCATGCACAATTCAGAGAATTTGGACATGTCAAACCATTGATAAGAAATCCACACTTCGTTGAAGATGATGTGAAAGTGGATATTTTGTTAAGTGTCGAAGAGAATCCAACTTCAAGTACACGTCAAATTGCCCGTGAAAATAATGTTAGCCATACAACTGTAAGATGTCTTCATAAAGAAAAACTTCATCCCTACAAATTAGCTTTTGTGCAGGAGTTAACAGAAGACGATCCAGATCGAAGAATGGATTTCTGCGAAAGATTGATGAATAAGCTGAACAGAAATGAGATAGCTCTTGGTACCATTCTTTTTTCTGACGAATCAACATTCACATTGAATGGAGAGGTAAACCGACAGAACTGTAGATATTGGTCAGCAGAGAATCCTAATTGGATGCGTGAGACACATACTCAGTACCCTCAAATGGTGAACGTTTGAGCCGGTATTATAGGCGACCATATTATTGGTCCTATATTTATAGATGGAAATTTGACAGCTGAAAAATATTTAAATATGCTTAGAAATAAAGTTATTCCTGTGTTGGCAAACTTATATCCCAACGCAATAGATCCTAGCTTACCGAATGAAAATGTTTGGTTCCAGCAAGACGGGGCAACACCCATTATGCTTTAATGGTAAGAACTTATTTAGATGAAATCTTCCCCAATAAATGGATTACGGAGAGGTACTATTGAGTGGTCAGCTAAATCGCCAGACCTTGCCAACAACTAAGTGGAGAACATTTTGAGCATTTATTTTAATGTATGAAAATCAAATACATCAGGTATTTTATGAATGTGTTTAATAACTGTAAAAATAAAAATTTCACCCTGTATAATTCATAATTGACCATACATTATTTAGTTTGTTGGAATCGGTCCATTAAGAGGGTTTCAAAAATATGCAAATATACAGGGTGTTTCATTAAAAAAACCACCGACTATGGCATACTTGCGTGAATCACCCTGTACATTTAAATTTATGTTTACATAACGAACCACTCAATTCAAAAGTTGACATGTCTCGGCATTTTTTATAATATTCTAAAATAATGACATAAAGAATTTTATTCCATAAGTGGTTTCCACACTGTATAACTTCTAATATACAGAGTTCGTATAAAGTATGGAACCCACTTAAGTATCTCCTCAACGGTTTAATATTTTTAAATGAAATTGCTCATTCCTTTCTAAGAAGATACAAGGAATTCAAAAATGCTATCAAATTTGATGTACCATTTCCGGTTAAACCGGAAATGCATATCAACTTTGTTATTTCAAATAGAACACCCTGTATATTTTCACATTTGTGAATTCCTTGTTAAATTCTGCATACAGTGATACTATCCATTCCTATTTTTTATTGAACAATTGTGGCTTCAATCAATAATAAATTTATCGTTTTTGACTTAGGATGAAATCTCAAACCTTCAATATTCAAATAAATTAATTTTTGAGTAATCTACCAATTAGTGTAGTACAATGATATTTTTCTGTTATTGTGTATCCTAGTGAAGAAAATCGAAATTTTAATCATGTGAGAATATGGAAACGATAAATTATTGATTAAAGCCTCAATTATTCAATAAAAATATAATTGGAAAGTTTCACTGTATGCAGAATCTCACAAGGAATTCAAAAATGTAAAAATATACTGGATGTTGTATTTAAAATAACAAAGTTGATATGCATTTCCGGTTTAACCGGAAATGCTACATTAAATTTGATGGCATTTTTGAATTCCTTGGATCTTCTTAGTAGGGTATGAGCAGTTTCATTTGAAAATATTAAACCGTTGAGGATATACTTAAGTGGGTTCAATACTTTATACTAACTCTGTATAGGCACCGTACACTAACTACCGACAAGTAAATTCACTTGCGTCGGAACGTTTGAAAATTTTGGTACACCTTTTCTCTGGCGCCTGACACGTCTGTTATCACAATACAACAGTTACGAGGGACAGTCGTGTGGTTAAATACGTGTATTACTGATTTACGGCACAATCCGATACAGGTTTACAGGGCACAAAATACTACTATAGGAAAATTCATTTAGATAAAGTAAATAATTGATTAAATTGTTATGTTTAACAAAGTAATGATTACAAATGTTTAAGTATACTTAGTTTGGGGTGTTGTTTCTGTAATTTTTCAGTTTTAATGTTCCGATTAGCAAATTTCATATCGGTAGTTTCCTTTAAAACCCAAAGCATTTTTCCAAGCTTCACATATGCAATATAATATAGAAAATAAAAAATGTTCACTTGTATACTACTAAATTACCTCTTTTCTAACCTAATTTTGTCTTTTGCGTCTCTCTTTGAGTTTATTGCGATAATCATCAACATAACAATATACCACTCCAGGCATTTTGCAATGAAATAAGTCACTATAATATTTATACTAAATACAACTTTATAATAAAAATATGTATAAATATTTTAATGCTCCAGCAAAAACAATAATCTGCTCACAAAAACGAAAACAAAACAAAAATTATATTTCCGAAATTTCGATGATCAGCAACACATTAGCATTGCGTGCTACCCCTGTATTCAACACTTTCTCGATTTAAACTAGCCAGAACTCGCCAGACGATAGGAGGGGTAAGGAAATTTTCGGTAACCCATAAATCGACGAAGTGAATTTACTTGTCGGTAGTTAGTGTACGGTGGTATAGGTATATGTAATAAAACTGCATTTTTAATTCAATTAGGTTATTCATGATTTTCCACAGTCTTTAAAATGTTTTTTTTTTATTATTTATCCATAGGTACAATAGATCCTGTAAACATAATTAGTATTATACGACGCAATAATTATACTATTATTTAACATCAAATTACATGCATGTATTTTATTTATACATAACTGTAAGAATTAATATTCTTTTCTTCCCAAAAATAACAGTATTTAATTTTCTTTTATATTTTGTTTAACTATTTCCAAATATTCTTCACAAGCTTGCTATAATGTACATAAAAGTTATTAAAAAAAGTAACCTTGCAATATTATAAAAACAAGTTCATTAGTCACTTAATAAGAATTGACTTAGACATTTACACAAAACATGGTTTATATATAGATTAGATATAAAGCGACAAATATTAAACTGAAATTGTACTTTTTATATTAATATAAAAGAATTTTGCTACTTTTATTACAAAATAAGTAATGTTTTATACTGGGATATTTATAATTAAAATGAAGGCTGCTCAATGGAACAATGACATTGTTCAACGAAATGTAAAAGCTGCAGATGGATTTGAAAGAAGCAATGGCAAAAATGTTCCATCATCATTCATCATTCAGCTTGCAAGGGCAAGGTCAGGCAAATAAGCAGCAATTACAACAGTAAAAACAGGAAATAACATCAAAACAGTTCCATACTCACTCAAATACGTTGCTTTTCTTTCAACCTTCTTTAATTTACCATATAGTTCATGTCAAAAACACCGTCACTGTATTATCGTTCAAACTCGCACGCCACCATAACACACCTACTACAACACCGAACTGTCAAATATTCGTTTTTGTTTCCAGTTTTTAGTTTTGCGCAATCAACGTTAACGTGATGATTCCCAGCACAGAAACCATGTGCGGCTTCGGCTTCTGACAAGTCTGATTATCGGCGTAGAAAACGGTGTGCGGTGTGTGCTATGAAATAGATTTCGCCGTTGTCACGTTTCGAACGAAGAAAATCAGCTGATTCGTATCAATGTTATTAAATACGTTGGAATCAATTCTTTTTTAATGTAACTGTTATAACTTTACAGATATATTTTTATCATTAATTAGTTAAATGTCTTATTGCATCTCTGATCTGGTGGTCGAAGATTAAACAAACCTCTGCGATGCAAAACTAAGCAAGGTCCAAAGACTTGCATGTATTGGCATTACAGGGGCAATTAGGACTACTCCTACAGCGGCGCTGGAGACAATGCTAGACCTTCCTCCGCTACATTGTGTCGTAATGTGCGTGTGCGAAGCAAGGGCAGCACTAACCCGACTGGAAAAAGCATCAGATCATGACGTGGCACATGGGAGAGGACACACAGAAATAAGGCATGGAGATGACGACATCTTCAAAATTTCAACAGACCACATCACCACCAGATATATCTTCCGCAAGAACTTCGACATTGTCATCAAATATCGAAAGGAGCTTGGGGAACCGGAGCGGGCATATACAGCAAGACTGGCAAACATGAAGGAATCGTCTCGCTAGGAAAATACTCCTCGGTATTTCAAGCAAAGGTCTATGCATGTGCAAGGGCAAATAACCTGATAGCCTACAGCAACAGACTGAGCAGGATCTACAGTGACAGTCAAGCTGCCCTTAAAGCACTTCAGAGCTCTAAGGTAACATCTCGGCTGGTATGGGAATGCGGCGAAGAACTTAGAAGACTGGCCACTCGGAACAGTGTTATACTGGATTGGGTCCCAGGTCTGGCAAGAGCAGGATCGTCAATCCTGATGAACGGATCCGAACCAGCTGTGGGTATTCCCAGATGCTCCACTGGGTCATGGTTGAAAGAGTGGCTAAAAGAACAACACAATAAGCACTGGAAGAATGTACCCAGGCGACCACATGGGAAGAAATTCAAGCACCATCATAACGGGGCTACTTACGGGACACTTTCCCACAAAGCAGCACCTGAACAAAATAGGGCTGTATACATGCAGAAAATGCAAAAAGGACACCGAAACAGCTCTGCATATATTATGCAACTGGTCCACAGGAGGCAGAAACTGTATGGTAGATCCCAAATGACTTCAGAAGACTTCTACAACCAACCAGCAACGAACCTGTATGAGCTAATACAACGAACGGATTGGCTGAATAGGCTGTAGTCAGAACACTTAGAGGATCCACAATAAGCCCAGGAGGCTGAGGTAGTGCCGGCGAAGGGGCGACTCCTTTTAAAGAAATGTCTTTTTTTCTGCATCGTATATAAAAAAATATAAGGAAAATCTTCAAATCATATGATTTAGTTGTTGTATGACAACCTTGCGATCGGAAAGAAGTAGTAGGAAGGATTTTTATTCAACTAATTGAATACCGCTTTGACTATCCATCAATAGATGTCGTGGCAAGAGGTTTGCAAATAAATATACGAAAGTATGATTGAGGAGAACTAGAGATTGAAATAAAAACTTCTCTAACTAAATATAGATGGCCGTAGTGACAATTGAGTAAAAATAAAACTTTTCAGTATAAATTTGCTGGGGAATTATTTAATAAGTGAATATTCTATCAAATAATATTGAGCTTGAACTATATAGGTAGTATCAAAATATACTGTGGATGTAACAAATGGCAGAGGTGCTTTTACAAAAATTACAGATATAAAGATACCTACTATAGTAGCATCATTAAAATTTTTATTACAAACTAACAGACGTCAATTATTAATAATATGATTTAATTGAAACTAGCTAGATAAATGATGTAAATTTTATTTAATACTTTCTCGCCATTAACAGCAAGGCTGATCTTTCGATATTCAACTAATATTGAAATAGTTGTTAGATACAAGCCTGCTGCACCTCTGTAAAGTTCAAGGACTCCGCTCTGGTGGATAACAGCCTCTACTTTTTATTTTTAATGCTGCAGGTATTTGCAACAAAATTATTTTATTGCATTGAGTGGGGTATTAAGTAAGAAAGAATATAGGTACTGGTGTTATTGTTTGATATACAGTATGTGTGATTTAGAATAGAAGTAAAAACTAGATAATTGAATTATAATTCCCGGTATCTATAATATCTCTTGAATTTGATTCTCGATTTTCTCTGACGTTTTATTTTAAGCTTTTATTTTCTTTTTCTAATTGTTCAACTGTCTGATCTTTTACTTCCTGTGTTTTAAATGTTCTATCACTTTGGGATGGTACTCTATCTTGCTGATTGTGGCTTTCATAAATTATACACCTATAATAGGGGATTTTATTCTTGCATGTACCAGGCCATGTTGGTATTTTAATACTATACGTACTATATACAATTAATTATATAAAAATTATATAAAAATAGAGTGTAGTTGAGTGAGCATTTTTTTAGAGTATGATTACTTGTACATACTGTTGTTTGCCTCGCTATTCGAAACACAAGTTGACCATGAAATTATATCAGAAAAGTTGCTAACTACCTCTCACTTATTAAACCTGTCGTCAGAAATTTGATGAATTTCCATGGTTTGACATTTACCAAGGGTGTGGTTGATAAAAGGTAAACGAAAATAGATAATTATAATAATAATGTTTGTGTATGAATTATTAAACTTAAAAAAAAAATGACGCCCAACGTGGGGCTCGAACCCACGACCCTGAGATTAAGAGTCTCATGCTCTACCGACTGAGCTAGCCGGGCGATACATAGACTATTACAGAATCGAATTTATGTCAACGTTATTTACAACGAACATAATGATTTATTACGCATAACAGTTTTTAGTATAATTTTTATAATACTTACTGCTTAGAACGTAGTATTCCAGTAAGACTAGCCTTACTGGGCAATAAACTGATGAATTGTGTAATTCAGAGTTACCTACCCTATACCTTTTGCTAACACTATAAATGATCGTATTCGGTAAAAAACTGAATATGGAAAAGATTCTAAGCACGTACGAATTCAGCGTTGTAATGTTGGTACCTGTTGTCGTTTTCTGTCTTCCTTATTCGTTTTCAGCACCGTTCTCGTTTTTGATTGTATTTTAATGCCAAGCATTGCGATGTAGATAGGTAACTCGTGCGTTGAATGCGATATATCGACATGGATTTTTGAGATAAAAAATTAATACCTATCTATTTTTTTTCGCATTTTCTTTCAAACCAGTGCTGCTGTTTGAAATTTTAAAATAACAAGAAGTGTGACTGGACGTGAAAGATTAACATTTTCTAATATTTTGTTAAAATACGGAAGCATTATAGGTATATGTGACTTGTATTTGTAAATCAAAATATTTTGAAACTAGTTATCTAAACTAACATGATCATAAAATTACATAATTCTACAACCGTATTTTAACCATAGGTACACCTGTTCTTTTGATTTCGACATTCTCAATGCCTTTACTAATATTTCACTTTCGCCTGCTCGATCATTAGACAAATTCTGTAAATATTAGATACTAGTGAATATATTATATTTCTCTAAATGGAATTGGAAAAATTAATTGTATTTTAAAACACAATACACTATACAGGATGTGTTATACAGTGTGGAAACCACTTACGGAATAAAATTCTTTATGTCATTATTTTAGAAAATTATAAAAAATGCCGAGACACGTCAACTTTTGAATTGAGTTGTGCGTTGGTGAACATAAATTTAAATTTACAGGGTGATTCACGCAAGTATGCCATAGTCGGTGTTTTTTTTAATGAAACACCCTGTATATTTGCATATTTTTGAAATCCTCTCAATGAACCGATTCCAACAAACTATATAATGTATGGTCAATTATGAATTATACAGGGTGAAATTTTAAAATTAATAATTTATTGAAATATTGGTACTTTTTTAAATTACCTAAATAAGTATGGATTTATCAACAATCTAAACTAACTAATTATTAGACGTATTTGTATATTAAACAAAACCTGCTACGCCCATGAATTTTGTACTGAAAAAGTAAAACCTTCGTCAAACACTCTTTCCTTGTCGACATAACAATGAAATATTTAACTGAGACCCACCGAATTGAGATTTTAATGATGATCGGGTACGGGGATAACTGCAGAAGTCAAGTTGAAGTGGCAAACTTATTTAATCACAGGTATCCCGAATTGCCTAATATTTCACAAAGTACTGAGTCTAAAATTCATGCACAATTCAGAGAACTTGGACATGTCAAACCATTGTAAAGAAAACCACACATCATTGAAGATGATGTGAAAGTGGATATTTTGTTAAGTGTCGAAGATAATCCAACTTCAAGTACACGTCAAATTGCTCGTGAAAATAATGTTAGTCATACAACTGTTCTAAGATGCCTACAAATTAACTTTTGTGCAGGAGTTGACAGAAGACGATCCAGATCGTAGAATTGATTTCTGCGAAAGATTGATGAATAAGCTGAACAGAAATGAGATAGCTCTTGGTACCATTCCTTTTTCTGACGAATCAACATTCACATTGAATGGAGAGGTGAACCGACAGAACTGTAGATATTGCTATATCTAATTTATATATCTCTTTAATGGACCATAACTTTCCTCTTCCACTGAATATACGTTCTCTCCTGGCATGCACAGAAAAAGGTACTTTAGATTCTATAATAAACTTCATTAAGCAAGCAAAAATAGATCTTCAACCTAGACACATTCACAAAGAAAGCAGGAAAAAAAATGTCTGTTATCAATAGCCTTCGGCTGAGGCCATCCCTGCTTCCACACACACACACACTCTTTTTCTCTAACAGGATATCAAAAATTTGGAATATAACATGGCCGATAAGCGTCGAGAGAAAAAGTATAAATTAAAACAAAGTACCGCTGACTTTAGATTGTCTATCTTACCATGTCTCTCTCTAACACATTGCTAATGTCATGTGCTGTTACAATTTTCCGTTGACTATTAAGCGAATTGCCAATTATTTTGTCCCTCGGACACTTTACATTGACAAATGAACAAAATTAGATGTAGATGTCAAATATACTAGTACCTTTGACATCTATTGATAACACGTTTTACTAAAATGACACTTTGTTTACAGGAAACTGATATTGTAGATATCAGCAGAGAATCCTAATTGGATGCGTGAGACACATACTAAGTACTAGGACTAGAACTAGGACGACAAGTCCTCGGGAGTATGTACAATGGGTCACATGTGGCCTAAGTGTTGTGAGCCTACACTCCCCTCCCTACTCTACAGATTTAGATACAGGGTTCTGTACACAAAGGGTAAAAAACAGACCCTATTACTGTCTGTCCGTATGTCACAAGGCTGTATCTCATGAACCGTTCTAGTTACACTGTTGAAATTTTCACAGAAGATGTATTTCTATTACTTTCAATTTTTGTTTTGTTGAAATATAAATTGAAATCGAAACGGTGGAGAAAATTGAAAAGTGACACCAATACTATTTCGTTTTGGAAAAACGACGGATGAACACATTTTCCTTATACAAATTGAATGATAAATTTCACTTCTAAAAAGGAATCTATCCCCAGTTCAGTTGCTTATTCGCTTTAGAATAGGACGTACATACAATGTTGCAAGATCAATATCTTTGATATTGCCTCAATTGTATCCAAAGTAATCTGAAATATTGTTGTGGGCGATTCCTTATTCATTTTTAAGAAGAAAAGTTCCTATAAACTTGGAGCAAACAAGAATGAACATGTTTATTCTTAGTGGAGGTACAAACCTTAGGGAAAGTGAGATTCAGTAGAAGCTATTTAGAGACAGATAGAGATCTAGAATTAGTAAATCTTATCAAGATATTGTTCTTTTCTGAGATAAAAAATTACTTTTGCTCTAAATCTAATATATTTATCAATAAAATTCCACATCTACCCTCCGTAATTTTATATTTCAGTAAATACCTTGTATTAATGAGCTATCGGCAACGTCGCGTGGGTCTAACCAGTACCAGTCAAGTAACCTACTTTGTCAATCGATAGTACTTTTACTTACTCTTACATCTACAAGGACGGCCTTGCCAAGTTGGCCTGAATAACTAAGAGTCACACCAATCGAGGCACCGACCGTATAGGTACCGCTCGGTGGTACTACTGCGATGTGTTTTTGTTTTGATTTGATGCAAAACGGATATTGTTAAAGGATTTTTTTATTAATCGTAATTATCTGGCGATTCGATACGATAAAATTTCGGTAATAGTACGTAATTGAATCGGTAAGGACGGATAATCATTATGCTAAAAATATGAGTTGTTTAAAAATTACGTAACACTTCAATAATTCTATGATTTTATGGGCGCTTACATAAAATAACGTGTTATAACTTTTGTCGAGTCCGCATTCTATCGCCAACATAACAATATTATCCTGAGGTGGGTTAAAGGGCACAAGGGAGTTGTTTGTGTATATTATTGGAAGAATGGAGCCGGGATTTTCAGAGGGTAGTACAGATAATCTGCCAAAAGTTGATTTTAATATGGTGGACTAGTTTTACATGTAAAATTTAGATAATGTATCAGCAGCATATTCACAACATCAAATGTTGCTGGTTTTGGTCGACTTCTTTTGAACCTTTCATTTTCGAACCATGATTTTCGTCTGTTTTCATCTCGTTGAACGTAATGGAATATTTTGCTTGGGAAGTTTATATTTATTTTTGTGCAAGTTGGTAAAAAGCACTCTTTGAACATTTTGGAAACACGGTAGCCAAACAAAAACAACAGAATCTTCTGTTGTGTCAGTTAGGGATAAAAATTAATGTCTACTTATTTTTTCTTGACAACGGTAGCTGGAACGCTACCGAAACGTTGAAATAAAGAATTTAAAAATATTGTGGTTTAATTTCCCAAGAAATTAAAAAAAGAAAAACAACAGAAATAATAATATGGATTTCGAAGTTAGATGAGATGTCAAAACTCAAAAACCAGGGAAAGAAACCTTACAAATTCTATGGAAATAACGGTCTGTCGTTCTCAAGTCATTGTCGTCATAAAATAAAAAAATTAATGAAAACACCTAAAGCCAGACCTCTATATCACTTTGCTATAAAGACATAATAGTATATAAAACAAACTGTCGTATATAGAGCGTATGATTATTTCATTATTCAAAACACATTTTTACAATTTGTCGGCAATACATATTTAATGATTTGTAGCTGTTAAAAATTATCTGTTGACAGCTAGGATTTTATGATTTATCGAAAGAACGTTTTTGGTTTAAATTGATATTTAATTGACAAAAAAACTCGTTATCCGGTCCATTAACGTGTAAAGACAGTAGACTTCAACAAGGTGAACCAGATACGAGACAATCAAGTCATAAATTTATAAATACCAGCGTAAATTTTTAAAGTTTACTTGAATAACAAAAAATATCGCTTCAGTTTTATTTGTCACTGGAAAAAGAAGACAAATTTTCTACCGGTTCAGCTGAAAATTGTTGCAGAGGGAAAGATACACAATATTTTTCAACTTTCCAAAGTTTTTTATCAAAAAAATCTCTTTCGATTAACGGAAAATTGAAGGAAAACTGTAACGCCCATCCATATGCTATTTAACCACATAGAAAATTCTTTCAATTATTTTTATCACTACAATAATTAATTTCACAAAACCATTTTCCAATTTTTCCTTCAACACTAAAGTCTGCCAAGTGTCGGTAATTTATCAAACTGGGTCGAGATGGAGACAGATGCTTTAGATACCCGCGTAACCTTTTTAAGGGGTCATCAACTCTTAGCGGAACAAGGAAGTTTTGATGCCACGCTAGAAGCAGAGAAATGGAAGGAATTTTTATTCATGGATAAATAAATGGCGTACAAAATAGAAACTGCAATGATCTATCCAGTTATAGTCAAATGCGGGTCATACGATTCAACAAAGACATATTCAACGTTTTTGTTTTCTTTTATTGCGTTTAATCATAAATTCCAAATAAAATCACTAAGTTGAATAAGACAGACATGCAATTTCGACTGGAGAAAAAAGGATATGTATTTAGTTTTCAGCGATTCTAAGTGCCTATTGTACAATTGTAGCTTAGTGAAGGCTAAGTGTGAACTCAGGTTCAGCGTCAGATTGCTGTTGTACAAAGTTGGCTTACAGTTGAGCTTCATTTAAACCTTAAGCTTAGTAAAGCCTCCAAGAGGGCATGTTTAATGTGAGCTTAAGCACGGAACATAAATTGTTATATAATCATGTTCCGTGGCTTAAATGTGAATGAATTGTATGCTAACATAACCTGTACTTAATTTAATATTGAATTAAAAGTTTGTCAAAGTTAATAATTATGGATATTTTAACCGATGATGAGGATTTTTTGGAACTTATTGGAATCATACAACACCCGAGAAGACCTCGGGTGTATGGAGAGCGTATGAATCACTTTGAATGTTGGAGAGATCATGGGTTTATTCAAATATTTCGTCTTTCTAAAGAAACCGTTCGCTTTGTGACAGATTGTAAAATTAATAGGTAGCAAATATGACATTAGTTAGGTTATTTGACAAACATATTGTGATTTACTTCATACGCATGCGTCAGTTCGAAAGAAGTTCTACCAACACTTGCAAATATAGGTTTAGTAGAGCTGCTACTGAACCATGTTTGTACAACAGGCTTAGGGTTGAGCTAAACTTATATTTTAAGCCCAGCTCAGTTGAGCTCAATTTCAAGCTTCAAATGTGGTTGTTAAAAGTCTTTCACCAGCGAAGTTTTTATTTAAATGTCGGTTATGTCACTTTGACAATTCAAAGTGACAATATGAATAATAAGAAGCAATTTTCCGGTATTTTGCACCTTCAAGCAAAATAAATGGTACTTAATCTGATAGATTATTTCGAGAATGAATGAAAAAATGGAAATTCGTCAACCAGTGTGCAGGAAACATCAACCAACATTATTTTCTCCGGGTGTATTTGTAATCTCACATTTTGGTAACCTTTGCGTCTTAGGGTTTGATACATATGGTTAGTGACCTTTGAACCCACACGATACAATACTATACTGACTATTATTATTCTTCAAAAATCCAGTATCGAGATATTTTAGATATTTGACGTTTGTGAACTTTTTTCCGCACCCTGTAATACAAAAAATAAATTTTGACATTTCTCCAATTAACTTGACGATAATATTTTATTTGTTACACCGCTGTGTGCACATAGAACAGACATCTCGTCCGACAAAACGTTTTGTCTTATTTCAACTGACCATTATCAAGCAGATTAAATTTGATAGAGAACTAAATGGAATTATTTAATGAACAATGGGCCAGATTCGAACGGGTCCGTTTGAAGATTATACTGTAGAGATCGGTTTAAATTCCATTTATACAAAACGCCGTGCATGTTTAAATGAAATTTGTTACTGCCTTGGTAATCAATAAATAAAGCTGGAGCCATATTGTTCTCTATGCGGGTCTATATTTGTAAATATGGTCAATGGGATTATTTTGATATTAAACTAGAATTAAATAGACTGCGTTTAAAAACAAATATATTGTCAATAAAGTAGCTCGGCGCAAATTAATGCCTGAATCCATTTTGTGACAAAAGATTTTAATTTTAATGTTTAGGAAAATTTGTAATTAGGGCAAAAAATTTCGTCTACGGCACACAGTACCATATCAATTAACTTTTGTTAACCTAACCTAACCTAACTTTTGTATTATTTCCACTCTCTATTGTCATTTGTGTCATGTCAAGCGTAAATTTATTGCAAACGAAATAGGGACAGAAAGGACTGAACTCAAACAACATTTCACAGTAGACCTGACTACAAAAACATTAGGTATGATTAAGAGAATTCAACCACTCCGTTTGAGGAACAAAATAAGTGACTACAATTAGACCAGGACAGTAAACATAAAATAGAAATGAAGGTTTTGAAATTAATAAATTATGAAAACTATCCCATCATGCTGGGAGTGCGTTCGAAAAATTGTTAAACTTTACCCAACGGGGGGAGAGTAGGTATAAGGTCACGTGGTCAATAGAGTGAATTTTATCGGTATTTTCGAACGAACTGGTGTATAATTATAACCTAACATAGATATTTCGCCATTTTCATAATAAACTAAATGGAATTTAATGTTCGCGATTCAGGAAAAATGAATAATAATATGCAATCACAGTGCAAGTGGTGAAAGCAACTTAAAAGTAAACAACTCGACAAAAAACTAACAAGGAATGACAGGAGTGAAATTTACCTAGCGGAAGAGTTGGTTAAGAAAGAGTGCACTCTGGGTGACACCCCAGGTATTTTCGAACTAGTGTGAAAGTCAACCAGAGCATATTATAATTAATTTTCGAACGGCTGGTGTGCACTCGGTGTGTGATTTCGAACGCACTCTGGAAGATGATAATTTGATTTTATGTGCCCAAAGTTGGGCGCCGTTTGTTTTTGTCCAAGCTACAAATTCACAGTTTCTGTTTCAGTATTATCACTTGATGTAATAATATAACACATTACATCAACGTTTCTTTTAATCCAAGAGAACCTATTTAATTTTGCTTGTTCAAAAATCCAATTCAATTCTTAATATCATGAATTTTATTTCAGCTCCTCTTACCAAATGATTGGCATTACTTCATTGATGTTCTCGAACGACACGTCAGATTTGTTTTCGCCACTCTCTATATTTTACATTTTGGTACGCTGATGAGTATAATTTAGTTTATTAAACAAGTACTCCAGCAATATCGTAACATAATTGCGTACGTAGACGAATGATGTTTTTCTCGATGTCGACTTTCACTTATCGAAGCGTGATCTTCAAAATTGTGACTATAAAACTTCCTCATTGCTTTTGCATAATGAGAGCAAGATATTATATAACGGGATAGTACCTACTTCAATTTGCATAGTACTCGAATATGAACGTACACTATCTATAATTATTATTAATTTATCTCGATTCAGTGGAATTTAATCTGGTGCATAAAATGTCAGAAAACTAGAATAATAGAGTACACGCATATTTCATATTTTGCTTGGATATTAATTTATAATAGTAAATAATATGATAACAAAAATTACTAATAAATAATAATAGGGAATAAATCAGTTTCCATTGGAAATTACTC
>CAJUYI010001073.1:57499-70561 GCA_910591695.1 Galerucella pusilla | reverse complement strand
TAGGGAATTTATACCTGTCAGCCATGGGGACCAAATTACCTTTTGAAGAAATTTCGTGACGTCATCTTTGGGGACCAAATTACCAACTCCGACTAAAGTTCGAGTTTTTATTATTTCAGTAAAGCTAGTAATTTTCGTGCAATAGAATACATTTTTGTACTTTTAATTTCATAAAATTTAATATACAGAGTGTGGTCTTAAATCAAACTTACCGATTATTTTTTTCAAGGACGGACCTGTAATAAAACAAACAAATAATTAGAACAAAATACAAAAATTTAAGACATACTATTAATAAAAACATTGAGGAACATTAATAAATCACCTTGTATAAAGGCTGGTTAAGTTTAGGAAAAGGATATTTCACAATATTTCGTTGACTCGGCGTTTTTGGCCTTATAGGCCAGACGATAGGGGTAACAACTTCAAGTAATTATCATTACGGCTGATTTTTTTTTCATAGGTACCTTGAAGTATGTAGATTAATATAAGAAAAAGTTCATCAGTTTATCGAATTTCCATATTAGAACAAAAAAAATAGAAAAAAACTTTTTTTTTCGAAATTCTCCAATATTTCGCGCTGGGAGAAAGGTAGAGAAAAATAAAAAATAACACCGTGTAGGGGAAGTGTTTTTCAACAAAAAAGGTTTCCTTGTTTTATATCGTCCGAGCAATGGTTTGTCCGGGAAAAATTCGGTAAACTAAGTATGTGTTCCACATCCGCGCGACTCTATTTTCTGAAGCGCGGCGGAGTACATTATAAACTATTGTACAGTTTAACAGTTATAATGTAATAGATAAATAATTGTAATAGGGCGTTTTGAAGAGGGAAGTGTCAGCTTTAAGATGGCATTTTTTTTGTCATAGCACATAATCATTTTAGCAAATTACTCATATATGTATAAGGAAGGAAATGGATAGACCAGATTGAAGAAATTAGAAAGAACAAAGGAAATTCATTGGGAGAGATAAAGGCATTAGCCAGGGACAGAAAAGAATGGAGAACATGGGTTCAGGAAGAACTCCAATCCGACGCCTGAGAAGGCATAAGGATAAGAGAAAGAAAGAAAGAAAGAAAGTATAATATAAATATTATATTCTAATCCAAAACCAAGTATCTCAAAAAACAGTAATTTGAGGAATCTTGAATTAAAAAGAAAATATATATATTAAGTACTGTAACTTTAATAAAACTAAACTAATTTTAATGGGGTTTTCTTAGAAATGTTGGGGAAACTTCCAAGATCAAGAATATATAATTACAAAATTAATTATTAATTCACATACATTTTTCGATTCAATGATTTTTTGTATTATGTGCGAAAATAGCAATTTTTATAGATTCGGGTGGGAATCTTCTTTATTTTTTCAAAATAAAATTTGATACTCCTGTAATATAGAGATTAATATTCAACGGACAAAATGTATATAGTGAAAAGGTATAAAAAATGATTAATATATAATTTTAAGATATAATTTTTTGCATACCTTTTTCCAATAAAAATATGTAAAAATTAATTCATTACGTTTTATTTAGGTCTTCCACCTTCTAACTCTTAGCCAATCATAAATGGAAATATACGTAATCGTGCCTGCCCAATTCAAACAGCTCTATGGGTTTGCTATTGAGACCTCACAAAAAAATGCTTGTTGCTTAAAACTTTCTAATATTATTTTTAAAGAAATATACTTGTTGAATAAAGAAGGCAAGCTTGGCGTAAATGTCATCAAATACAAAGGTTCATGGATTCCAGCCCACTCTGGTTTTGAAGGCAACGAGATGGCGGATGCACTGGCTGCGGAAGGGGCGGCAGCTCCTTTCTGCGGCCCGGGCCCGACCCTGGGCCTAACAAAACAAAGAATACGCAAGGAGACGAAAAAGTGGCTGAGGAATCAGCACCTCGCTCATTGGAATGCTCTGCAGGGTCCTAGACAATCCAAACTTCTACTGAAGGGATGGTCTGATGGACACGCCAGAGCAGCCACTGAACTACCAAGGAGTAGGCTAAGGAAGATAGCAGGACTCCTAACAGGGCACTGCTGTATGAGGAAGCACCTCTACAATCTAGGAGTAGAGGAAAGTTCCCTATGTAGGGGTTGCGGCATGACTGATGAAACGTCAGTTCATGTTCTCTTAGAGTGTCCACACTGGGCTGTATTACGCAGGCGAATCTTCGGAGTCACTGTCATGGCTCCTGGAGACACAAGCAGGCATCCACTGAAAAAGGTTGTGGCCTTTATTGAAGGGCTCGGCTTCATGGATGACTAGATAGCAGGATTGGCACAATGGGCCCGCCAGTGGCCTCAGTGTCGGAACCTTGGCTTGAGTTGTCCAGGACAAGGCTCGCCTGTACATTTAGTAGTAGTAGTAGTAAGGTTCATTGAACACCTCCCAGATGCTGGTGCTTCTGTACCTTTTTAAAATGCAGTAAGATAATACCCATATAGGTGGATAGGTAGGTTAGAGCCAGCTATATCACCAGATGTAGCACCCATTGACTTTTTCAATTTGGGATTAATTGAATTTCAAATTTGCCGAATAGAGGATGAAGAAATGAAGGCAATCTTAACGTAAATGTCATCAAATATAGAGGATAATTGAACATCTACCAGATGCTGGTGCTTCTGTACCTTCTTAAAGTGCAGTTAGATAATATCTATATAGATGGATAGTTGGTTAGGGCCAGTTATATCACCGGATGTAACACCCATTGACTTTTTTAAGTTGGGATTTATTGAATCTCAAATTTGCCGGATAGAGGATGAAGAAATGAGGCAAATTTTTTTTGAAAACTAAATATAAAATGTCAGAAAGCCCTGTACATATAAATGCATTTTATAAAACGAAAATAGTCATCAAATATAGGGTGTTGTAGTTAAAAAAAGTCCCTAAATCAACTTGGTTCTCCCTGTAAACTGCAGAGAAACAAAAATTCCGTACACACTATATGTAAATAATAAATATTAACTACGGATGTAGTGTCTATTTTTGCATTAAGCAATTAAACAATTTGCGAGATATGAAATTATATGGCAAACAAACACATTACCCCTGTTTGTAGCAAACCGACGCTAGGCGTCTGTGGCCCGTACACCCATTTTTCGCCCCCCCGAAACATCCACAAACAACCGGAAAGGGATCGTCGGGAGGGTTAGAGGGGAGGTCTTTGTGAACGAGCCTTTCCTGGAATTGGGTGGTAATTTACATAGCGTTGTTTTAGAGGCAAAAGAGGTTCTATCTGTATGTGTGAGTATGAGTGAGAGTTAGATCGACTGTACTACGCATGACTGGATCGATAACAAAATTCTTATTGCTAATCTTCATGAGATCATTGTTTGCTTTCTATCACTGGATACCGATTGATGGCTAATAGACTGGTTTTATTTTATTTTTGAGTTTCATGTAAAATTATTTTAAAAAAAGATCCTTATACAGGTGTCTCGTGAATAAGAGGCATGAAAGATCGGTGAGAAATATTTAAAATACGCAAATGCAACTTTTTTGTAACCTTCTTAGTTTGTGAGATACAGGCTGTTAGAAGGAGCAAAAGAAATACACATTTTATTTCATGTCTTCTCGGGGGGTGGAAGTACAAATTTAAAATTTTTTGTAGACTATTGTCTCTTCCAAACACATCGACAGTATTAATTATGACAAATTCTAATAAGCCAGTGGCGTGGTACGAGGGGTTCGTAAACTTTTATTGTACCATATTTTTGAAACACCTTGTATTTAGATAGATAGATATATTTATTCCACAAAATCACAATATAAAGTACAAAGCATGTAAAAATTTAATAAAATACACAGTGATTTTAGCCTAAGCGTTGGAAATAACAAAAAAAGATAAAAAAAAGTTTTAGTTGGAATTTGTCAGAAAAAATTCTCAGAAATTATAAAAAACATACTGATGTAGTAGTTGTTTAATTTTTCTTTTAAATTATTTGTTTGTAAGATTTTTCAAATCTGAAGGTAATTCCTGAATATAAAGGGCCATTTCGAGTGCGACTATATTTATAGTTTGGAGGTATTATGTCTTGTTTTCTAGTGGGATATTTATGTCTGTCATTTGGGGTAAGAAGTTCATTTTGATGCTTGTGAATTAATAAAGAAGTTTTGTAAATATAAGTGTTTGTCATGGTCATTATTCTATTTTCTTTAAAGAATGGTCTACAAGAAGTTCTAAATTTTAAGTTGAAGAGCGCTCTAATTGCTCTTTTTGAGCCACGAATACGGAGCCTGCGGATACAGCAGTCCCCCAAAATTCAATACCATATTGCATTATACTATGAAATTGAGCGAAATACACCGTTTTTGCTACAAATTTGTTGTTTTATTGCTGGCAATGCAAATGCATATTTGCTAAAAGATTTATTCAGTTGATTTATATGAAAGTTCCAGTCAAGCTTGTTATCGATGTGTATGCCTAAGAATTTTATGTTGAGAGAAGAGGTGATAGTTTGTTGACCTATATTTATAGCAGCTTCGTCAGAGTCTCGATATAGGTTAAAGGATATATTTTGAGTTTTGCCGATGTTCAATGCTAGTCTGTTAGCGAGAAACCAATCCGATACGCCTTGCATGACGGTAGTAGAAGAAAGTAATAAAGAATCTTTGTTTATTCCGCTGACAATTATACTGGTATCATCGGCAAAAAGAGAAAAATAAGCATTGGGAAAATTTACAACCAAATCATTGATATTATATAAGAAATAATGTTGGTCCCAAGATAGACCCTTGAGGAACTCCGCATTAAACATCGACGCAACTCGAGTAGTATTAATCGCACATAGTTTAAAAAAACTAAAAAAACACGCTTTTAAAGAATATCGAACGAAAAAGTTGAAAATAATTTTAAAAATAAACTTAAAATAGTATATTATAAAAATACTAGTATAATTGAGGAAAAAGCGTGGGGCGCTTTGTGCCATAATTTTCGTATATCGAACACCCCACGATCTATTACGCCTCTAATTTACGGTACTTATTTACGGGACACCCTGTATAACCTGACACTTGATTTTGACATTTGATTTTCATAGATTAGCGCCAACTATGTTTTTATATGTAACCCTTCGTCTATAGTGTCAAAAAAGCCCTTCAATATTCAATGATCGTAGAAAAAATATTGTTTGTAATTTGAGCACAAAGTTCTTTGCATCAAATAGAGTAGAATAGAATGTAAATTTGCAGTTTTTTGAAGAGTATTCTGATGAAAATATCTTTTTCAGTGTTTCGTCCAATGTCCAATGTATTGGAAAAAAAGTTAATGAATTTTTCATTTTGTTTGAAGCGCATCTCGATACCGAGTTCGTAAAAAAAACAATGCCGATTAAATCAAAAACGAGATAAAACATTTTAACAAAATGTATAAAGCCCTTCGGTAAATTGGGGATGTTCGGCAGAGAATTCAGTTTAGGTACGTCAACCCTTAATTGGAAACCAAAGTGACAATTAGAGTGACTCTCTCCAATAACTTGATAATATTATAATTGGAGAATGGCTCCGGGGTGCCTCCCTTTTAGAATCCTACAACTCCCGAAAAATTCTATTAGAAATAAAAAGATGATTCTTTTTTTTTGGAAGACAATTATGAGTTTTTCACATCTCGGGGGATGGATCTTTTTGAAGGAATTCTTCCGAACTGTTTCAAAAGATTCATGGAATGGGACCAATACCAGGAGAGACAAGAACATTTTTTGATTTCTGTTATAAAAATATGTGGGTATATCAGGTAACATATATATTCCTACGACCACTATCGAAAGTCGTCTGAAAACCGACTGCAAAGTTGATATTTTCCGCGAGCTGTCATAATTTGACATTATTGGCGCTCTTAAGCGCCAAAGCGCCAAAGTAACTTTGGCGCACGCCTAATTACCTAAGACTCCCCCTATAATCAGTCAATAACACGCACAGCTGCAAAGTAAATCGCACAGCTTCCCTAGCAACATCTTAGCAACTGTCAATAGACGTCGCCATTTCAAAATTTACTACTTGAAAACATTCGATATTGCCACGTTTAACTATGAAAAGCCCAAGGGGCTAAGTATGTATTGATTATAATTGAAAAATGAACTTTTGATTATCGACAATATATTAATAATAATTAAACGTTAGTTCTTTAATGTGCTTCTTTAATTGATAATAGAGTAATAGAGATGGAGGAGATGAAAGTTTACCAAGCACCTCTAATAATGTAACTTGTTGTTGTTTTTTATGCTTCAACAAGCAAAGGAAGCGATTTATGATTTGTGTTCAATAACTATAAACAATTATTATAATAACTAATATTATGGAATAAAATGTTATACAATAAAATATACAATAAAATTATTAAAAATATCTATTGAAGTATTATTGATAATAACATTATAACTACACGTACAAGTAGGTCGTAAGTAAAGTATAGTTCGTAACTCGTGTGGTAGAGCATTTTACGCACTCACGGAATTACGCTACGCGGCATCGTGCGTAACTTTTCCACTCATGCGTAAAATGCTCCTTACCAAACACGTTACGTAATATACTATTATAGATAAAACAGAGCTAGTAGTTATTTTAATATAAACTGTAGAATAAATGAATATTTTAGGTGATTTTCTAATATGTTAAAGCATACAACAGTATTTTCCGTAATAATTTAAAGAGAAATGGGGAAATCTAAAAAATATCTGACATTAATGTAATAAGTGTTGCCTACGTACATAGGTACATGAAACTGCAATCTGGAAACTGCTAAGTACAAACAATGGCAATTAATTTAATTTTGGTGTGATCGTAGAAAAAATCTTTTGTGTATTTCGAGCAGAAAGTTATTTGGTAGTCTCAGATTGCCGCAACTTTCTGTCTCGACTGCCAAATTACTACACAACTAGCTATTTACCACTGTTTAAAGTAAACTAACATGTGTAAATTATTTGCCAAGTATGAACAAAAAATATTGGAAGGTATCAAAATTATGAGCTAAGATTATTCAGAATATTTATGTCGGTTAGGAAGAAAATTTTATTTAAACGTTTTGGCTTAAATCTTCATTATTTCGTGCTAGGGTTTTTCCAGTTACTTTATGGGTAATTCTTAATGAAACACCCTGTATATTCCATTAGAAAATTTGTGTTACATGGAAAAGCAGCCGAACATTATTTAAAAATAATTCATTTCTGTTATTGGTTAACTGGAAGTGAAAAAAACTTGAATTAATGAAAACCACATATATACAGGGCGTATGGAATCAAGAGGGGTCTTCCCTATAACAAAATTTTCTCAGCTCAACCCTTTCCGAGATATCACCCTTAAAAGGTGGTGACTAAAATTGAATTATTTTTCTCCTAAAATTTCAGTAAAACTAGAAACTTGACATTCTAGAATTTTCATCCACACGCAAAGGACTAACCACGGGTATTTTTTCAATATTTCAATTTTTTCAATTTATAATAAGTACTGGAAATGCACGAGAATTGGGGAATATAAAGTTTCTAGTTTTACTGAAATTTTAGAAAAAAAAAAACTCAATTTTAGTCATCACCTTTTAAGGGTGATATCTCGGAAAGGGGTGGGCAGAGGAAATTTTGTTATAGGAAAGACCCATCTTTTTCTAACGAGCAATCACCTCCTGAATTTTGACGCATGAATTTAGAAACACCCTGTATGTTATTATTGAAAATAATTGATCACTCTGTAGGTACATAGTCCAGTAGCTGAACGCCTGAAAATGTCGAAAGCTCCTGAAAAGTCGCTGAAGACTTCACTTTGGGCTCAATTTGTAGGCCACGGCAGGTATTTCTAACGAGAAAAAAATCAGGGAAATTGATCACACCGGTAAAAACCGGACATTTTTTTAAATACTTAAATGAATAAACAAATGATTTTTTTATTGGTGAACCATTTTACCTATTTAAAGCACGCCTCAGCGTGTTTAAATCGAACTTTAAAACACGCAACCATGGCAACCTCAACAATTCGAGAAACGAAGTCTAAATGACAATTATTGATCTGACAGGAGTACTTTGTAACGTCAAAACCTTCATTCGAACAATATTCAACAATTTCGATTTTATAAATGAAAATGTAAAGTACATTTGGTATTGTTTTGAGATATTAACATTTCGATTTTTCAAATCGGAGGAAATGGTATTTAAATCAATAGGTACTATTAACATTCTCAGAACTAAATGAGGTTGACCTTTCATCAAATGCAAATTAGTTTATGTTTTCCTCATTTCCATGACAACGCAATTCAACCATTTTACATTATGTATTAGTTCTTATTTCCATTTCTTGATCTAGTAGTAATAGATACCAGTATTTATAATTTCAAAGTGCGCCAATGAAAAAAAATAGCGTAAAGTATTCGTGGATAAGTAGTCTCTAAAACACTTGCTCTATTTCGAGCACTCCGGCTTCGTCGTCGTGCTCGAAAAATCGCGCGTTTTAAAGACTAAACGAAAGAGATATTAAAAAAATTCTGAGATCATTCAAGACCTCCTAAGGTTCCATTTAAAAAAAAAATTAGGATAAAAGACTATTTAGAAAAAAAAAATGAACAAATTAATGAAATAGTCTCAAAATCTGAAAAAAAAAGTGACTGCTTTTTTAAATATTTTTGTCAAGTACGAACGAGCTGCAAGTCACACGGAATGATAGCTACGGGTCTTCCCATTGTGATGAACTTCGAATCATCGGAAAATGTCAAATTTTTGCCGAGTTATGGAACAATTCGTCCGTCCGCTTACAAGTTAATGCATAGACACCAGAATTCCTACAGGCAGAGCAGCAGCTGAAATGAGGAGGCTTTTAGGTCTCATTATCTCGATAACTATCGAATCTTCGAAAAAAATGATAGGAACCATTTCTGTAGATGGTAAGACGATCTTCATTTTTTATCTGAAAAAAATTCTCTAATTTGCATATTGAGCCAGATATTAGCGAGAAACCCGTTTTCCAGGGTTTAGGGGGCCTTTTTCTCCACTTTCGTAAACTCAATCGGGTAAGTTTTTTCTCGTTTCAAAACACCTGCCGTGACCTACAAATTGATCCCAAAGTGAAGTCTATAGGGACTTTTCAGGAGCTTTGTCCCTTCATTTACTGGACTATACATACTAATATGAAATTAAAAATATGAAAAACTTACAGCTGCATTTTAACGTCCTTTCTTCCTCCATCTCGATTTAAATTGATGAAAAAGTTTATCACCGTAAAAGTATCTATCTACACATTCAACGAATCATCATTAATAATAATAGAACAACACTAAACAAGAAAATCTTTTGTTCACAGTATTTTTCCGAAAAACACACTCCCGATTCACGTACAAAACCGACTATTATAAAATTCGTATTGCAAATAAATTCTCTCGACTAATAAAATGCGAAATATAACCGAATATCGTTTGTTACTCATAGTTGTTGGCTGTTACGTTTTTTGTCCAAAAAAAAAAACAAGTTAGCTGATAAAGCGAGTGGAATTTTATTTGTAGAAGCAAATATAATTATTATTCTATTATAGGTGAGAATATTTGAATTTTTATTTTTAAATACCAACAATTAGAAAATAGCATAGACGTGCATATTGAAATTAAATTAAATAGAAAACTTGTAAGATTTTGAATTGGAAGAGAATAAACTGATGATTTTAAGTATCGTACAAATGACTGATTGAGGAAAAACTTGTTCTTTTTGTACAGTGACCCACTTGAGAAGGGAAATCACCATCTAGTATTACACAGAGTGGCCCAAAATTCTGGAAATAGCCAGTTATCTCGTAAATCGCTAGTCCTAATTGTACAAAATTTAGGGTACACCTATTTTGGAACACGTAGATTCCAGATTCGATATTTGCAATAAAGCCAGATTTGCCGTTTATCTTGTATTATTAGGAACTTTGGTTGGCTGCTCTTAAAGCACTTCAGAGCTCTAAGGTAACATCTCGGCTGGTATGGGAATGCGGCGAAGAACTTAGAAGACTGTCGACTCGGAACAGTGTAACACTGGAGTGGGTCCAAGGTCATAAAGGAATCGCAGGCAAGGAAAAAGCTGACGAACTCGCAAGAGCAGGATCGTCAACACGATAAACACTGGAAGAATACGTCCAGGCAAATACATGGGAAGAAATTCATAAAAGAACCATCAGTAGCTCTCAATGAGCAGGAACAAACTATGCACCATAACGGGGCTACTTACGGGACACTTTCCCACAAAGGATCACCTGAACAAAATAGGGCTGTATAACGGAGACCTTTTTTTTTCTCTCAGGAGCCGTCCCTTCGCCGGTACCACCTCAGCCTCCTGGGCTTATTGTGGATACTCCTAGTGTTATGACTACAACATATCCAGCCAATCCGTTCCCTGTATTAGCTCATACAGGTTCTTTGCTGGTTGGTTGTAGAAGTCTTCTAGAGTCATTTGGGTTCTGCCATACAGTTTCTGCCTTCTGTGGTCCAGCGACTCACAGTTGCATAGTATATGCAGAGCTGTTTCGGTATCCTTTTTGCATCTTCTGCATGTGAGGTCTCCGTCTCTGGTATGGTGGCCAAAGATCAGACAATCCTCTGCTATGCTAAAACTAAGCAAGGTCCAAAGACTTGCATGCATTGGCATTACAGGGGCAATGAGAACTACTCCTACAGCGGCGCTGGAGACAATGCTAGACCTTCCTCCGCTACATTGTGTCATAATGTGCGAGGCAAGGGCAGCACTAACCCGACTGGAAAAAGCATCAGACCATGACGTGGCACATGGGAGAGGAGTCACAGAGATAAGGCATGTGAATGATGACATTTTCAAAATGCCAACAGACCACATGACCACCAAATATATCTTTCGCAAGAACTTCGAGATTGTCATCAAAGATCGAAAGGAGCTTGAGGAAGAGAACGCACCACCACTATAGTATAGGTAGTATAAGTATATAATAAGCCCAGGAGGCTGAGGTGATGCCGGCGAAGGGAAGTATCCTTTAAAAAACCTTTGGTATAACCCAAATTTTGTAATAATTGATTGGCGGTTGTGCTAACAACGCTTAAAGCTGCCACTGATCTAGTATCTGCAGTTAGTGTTTTTGTACATCCTGTATAAATGAGATAAGATTGGTTACAATTAATGACAATTTTCTGCTTTTCCAACACCATAATTACTATACGCGAAGAAAAAACAAATTTTCTTTTATCTCTTATCGAAATAAGAATTATGCAATTTCGTGCGAGATTTCTGTGTTGTCAAAGGCATATTATGCTCCAACAACTTCTCTTTATTTCTGCCCGAGTAGTGCCGAAAAAAACGAAAAAAAAAGAAAATTTAATATCCAATTTTTATATCATTATATATTTTCGCCCGATTTGGCGCATCCACAAGGGCGTTAGACTCGTATAATTATCCCTTTAAAAAAGATGGGTTTTATATATATTTTTTTCTCTTTTATCTCGTCTAATTTCCTTTGAAAAAGATGCTTCGAATTATTATAGCACTTCGCCAATTACAAGATTACCGAGTTTATAAAATGCTGTTATATTTTTTATAAATTTCGTTATAGAGAAGAAAGTAAAAATGGAGCTTCTGAATTGGCTGTTGCTGTTCTTGTTTTGAAATGAAATAAACGATTTGAAAAAAATAAAAACAGTTCCGTAACGCCCACCTCTATTATTGGATATCGGATGATTCCGTTCTCATTTTCACGTACAAATGTAAGTAAAATACACACTGTGGCTGGCCAACAAAACGAGCCGCGTCGCCGTCGTGACGGTGTTTAAAAGGACAAAAGGGCAAAGGGCGGAAAGCTTTGTTAATGAAATATTTTCCATGCCGTTTGCCGTTTTTAACGAACATTTCACACTCTTTTTTTTCTTCTTCTCCTTCTTACCCCCGGTATACTTCGCCACTCCATATCCGTTTAGAAAAAGTGTAACTGCGGAAAGAATGAAATAATTACCACAAATAGTTAGAGAGTTGTTAGTACGTTTTGTGAGTTTAAAACATTAAAATTTTACATATTTATAAGCGTAAAGAAACTTGGAAAAAGGTGGCGACCGGTTTTTTCTATTTCGTGACATTTTCTTAATATGGAAAAAAATGTAATACAGGGTTATTAGGTGACTAATGAATACAGCAGCTTCTAGTTCGTAGAATAAGATCTGCTATATTTATGGGTCTTGTCTGAAATACTAAATCTTCAATTCGTCCCCATTGTTTCATGTGTGGAGAGATTGGAGCAAGCCAATCTCATACATGGAACAATAAAAAAAAGGTAGAACGTGTCGGGACACACGGTAAGAACTTTAGCTCCTTTTAAGCAAAAATTATGTAATACATCTGACGTTATAGATAAACAATTTGCATATTCCTCGGTGGCCGAGTAGTAAGCAAACCAGACTCTCACGCGGTAGACCCGGGTTCGATTCCCGTGAAGAAGTTTTTTTCTAATTGTTAATTTTATTTTTAAATAATTATTCTGCTTGATATTAATAGCGAGAACAGGTAGACGTTTGAAATATTTAGCAGAATATTCATTATTATAGGTGCTATCCATATTACCGGTTTAAAAAATCACTTTATTTGTAAAGTGGGCATTTTGTTGTATCCACATATTTTGACGTACTCTTAAAGAGAGACGAGTTAGACAAAACTACAGGGAGTTTCTGGCTCTGGTTGCGTTAGCAGAGGTATGACGAACGAGTGCTTTAGTTGAATCTATATAATGGGCACCTTTTTTTTTTTATTCTGTTATTTAACGTCGGTCTATTTCTGCGACTGTGGCTAATCACCGACGCCGGGAGCACTCTACCCCTAACCGGAAATTTTGGCGAACCCACTAGTGTTCCAACCAGTGGTAGCGTTCTTTAACCTTCAAAAGCACCTTAAAAGGCACCTTAAAAAGCTCAAAATAGTAGAGCAAGAGGAATATAGATTTGGATTGATGGAAGAAGCCTCCACCTACTTGCGGATTGAATAGCAACTCAAAATCCTAGAGACACTTATCTAAGTTAAAATCTGAAGATTGAAAGAAAATTAGTGCCTCCGGAAAATAGGTCTAAAGGAGCTACTACTCTGAGATCTTTCAAGTCCCAG